>JARFXV010001650.1:0-227461 GCA_031761425.1 Cosmopolites sordidus
AGGAGCACTATTTTCTTCTACGCCTTCCCACTTTAAAAATCCACGAGCCGCACTAACCCATTAAGCCATAAGTGCGCTTCATCGGAAAAGATTATTAAAAGATCAACTTCTAATTTCTATGCGCTGTTGAACCATGCGCTTCATTGTAAATTGACACAATGTACTGAACACAACAGTCTATAAGTGACCATTTACAATTTTAAACAGTGTTGTGTGCCGCTAATACTTTTCAAAGTTCTAACACTCTTATTAGAAAACTCTATATTTAGTAAAAAATTATGTAATACAAATTCTACGTGAAAATTAGTAAATAAAACGCATAGTTACTGATAAAGATTGAAAACAATAGTCGAAACATTGTTTAGAAGCCGGTTTATTTTCTTATTCATAGTTTATGAACAACGCAATAAATGAAAAAAATCCACTTGCAGAAAAAAAAACGTTGATTTACAAATATACTGTTTTAAAATGAAAGGTTTAAACTGGATATTTTAGTCACTAATTAATGATTTTCATCAAATTAAGAAGTAGATGTGGAATAAAACGTGAACTATTTATTGGATTGGATTGAACTACATTAAATATCATAAACCATTCTCCATCTTTCCTAAAACCGACGAATTCTTATCGCATACGAAAGCAAGCCGTTTCTATAGTAACCCTTAAACAAAGCTAACGTTTATTGAACAAACATTTCATAGCCAATACACCTTTCTGATTAAAACATTGAAATCGGCTTACAATCATTTATATTCATCACAAACATTAAATCAGGAACATTATCTTAGTTGAATTAAGTATGGCATTAAATTTGAAATAATATTAAAATATTGTATTGATTTTAGAGCAGAAGAGAATACAATATAGAATATAATACGATAATTTATTCCAGTAACAATGTTAGAGGTTGCTTAATTCTAACAGAACATATTCATAATATAAATTAAAATAAACGGACATATAAAAACATACTGGGGAACAAAAATTTGGAACACTCAGTATACATATTTTAATCAAACGGAAAATATACTGACTACATAGCATATTTTGAACCCTAAAATTGATCTGGCTTTAATTGGCTCAATTATCTGGCTTTGAAAAGGGTAGCAGCCATTGCAATGAAACATTCAGTTTTTAAATATTCGTGAAATATGAGAGTTGATATTTATGTATCCAGAATAATAAATAAAAACAAATATATATTATTGAAAAAGGGTTTCATTGTTTTTCAAAATATTCTCCGCGATGATCAATACACTTTTGCATACGTTTGAATCAATTTTCATAAGACTTTTTCCATTCTGATTGAAGTATCTCCAAAACATGCCTTTTGAACGCATCAACTGCTTCTTCTGGCGTCGAAAATCGTCGACCACATAGTTTATTCTTCACGGACGGGAACAAAAAGAAATCATTGGGTGCTAAATCTGGACTACACGGCGGATGGCCCATCAATTTAATGTTTTTACCTGTCAAATATTGAGTAGTTCGATCCGGTGTGTGAGAGCTCGCGTTGTCATGATGAAGAATGATCCTGGGTTGCTGGTTGTTCTTTCTTATTTCTTCAAAGACTTCTGGCAAACAAATGGTTGTGTACCATAGTGGCACTGCAGTCACATACCCATTTATCCTAAAAAAAAGGCAACCATTTGCTTCGAAGCGCTTCTTGCACGAACAACTTTGGTTGGGTTTGGCTCATTTTGAAAGACTGCTGTTTACTTTAAGGCTCATAGGCATATATCCAAGTTTCATAACCTGTGTAGACGTTATACACGGTTTTCGACGCAGCACGATCGTATTTTTTGAGCATTTCTTTGCACCAATCGACACGAGCCTGTTTTTAAGCGATTGCCAAATTATACGAAATTCAACGCGCACAAATCTTTTTCACGACTAAATGTTCATGTAAAATCTTGTGTATGTTTGTCATACTAATGCCCAGGGATGCCTCAATTTCACGGTATGTCACATGACGATTTTGCTTTATCAGTTCGCGCACACTATCGATGTTTTCTGGCCAATAACCGATTTTAGACGACCTTCTTTAAATTCGTCGTAATAAATCATCGCACAAAAATTCTCACGAGTTAATTCCATTCTTTAACTGAGATGGAATACACTAAAACTAAACGACACCAATAGCGTCCGTATGACTGAAACGGCCTGAGTAAGCATACAGTCAATTTACGATGTATATGTCAGATAGCGCCTAGCAACACTATTGTTGCCAATTCCGGATACATAAATAGCAACCCTCGTAGCGAGAGGATTGTACATTGCTGCTTCTAGCAGTATGAAGTCAAGGATAAGATAATTTGAGGATCAGAGTTACCCACGAGTACGAAATCTGTTCATCCTAAAAGTATCCAAGGACACAACGAACGGCTTGGACTTCTTGCTGTCCGACCTCGACATGAACATATCCATCAAGTATGATGATTGTTGTTGAAACCACAAATAAGACTGTTGTGAGATTGACTGTTAATCAACATTTAGGTTCGACAGGGATGCGTTCTTACTATAAAACGCTTCGGTTAGAATGGTACCGATAATATAATTCAGTAGGTCTTAGTGGTGAATCTAATTTGTTTTCGGTGTTTATGATAGACATAGAGGGGTCAAACGTTTTTGGGGTGAAAAGCGAAATTTTATTTTCGTATTAAAACGGCATACATACATCTACCTCGCCTGTAGATTACTGTCGTACTTCAAAATATAACAATTTTGGTTCGTGCAAAGTAAAGACACTACAATTCACAAAGGTTTGCTAAAAAACTAAACTTTATCCGAAAAGGTAAAAACAAGGTCCGCTGGAAACAAGGGTAGGTTCACAGTATAATCTCTTATGCCATTTTGTTGCCATATTTTCATATTTTTTTCGTGTAGTAAACATATCGAGTTTCGAGTCAAAGAACATTTATGGCACGTACTGCTTTTCTTGTTCAATTAAAAGAAAAATACGAGTAAAAGTCGTCGCATACTTACACACAAATTACCACTTGATTTCTACTTAAAAGACAAAAATCGCCCAGGTCAACCGAAAAAATTTGAAGGTGCTGAATTGCAAGCATTGTTGTTCAACAACAAATGGCAAAGAGGTTAAATGTTGGTTGGCGAACCATTTGTGATCGTCTGCATGCCATGGGAAAGACCCAGAAGGCAGAAAAATGGGTTCCACATCAGATGCACGTCAGATAGATAGAAAAGCGAAAAACGGTTTGTGAAGTGTTGCTTTCTCAGCATGAAAGAAATACTGTTGTGCATCGGATGGTAATTGGAAATGAAAAGTGGATATATTTCGAGAACCCAAAAAGCAGAACATCGTGGGTTGGCACAGGACAGCCATCAACATGGACCGCAAGACTGAATCGCTTTGGAAAAAAGACATGTTCAAGAGATGACAAGATGACATGACAAAGAGATGTTCATTTGGTAGAATCAGAAGAATGTCGTGAGTGAGCATCAACAAATTGCCAGAGAGATTGGAAAATGTGCAGCTAGCGATGGCGCATACTTCGAATAAACCTTTTTTTTTACGAAAAAAATAAGCATTATTAACCGATACACGTGGCAAAAACTACTTTTATTAAAGTGTAAAAAATTATCGTAATATACAGGGTGCGCCACCATAAGGGAACTCTGCAGTAGATTTAATCAATATAACCTCCTTCAGTCTGAATCACTACCTCAATTCCTTTCTTCAAGCGCGAGCCCTCTCACCCATTTATCCATTAAGTCCTCAACTAAATTCTTAACCCTTACGTTTCATTGGCTGCACAACCTATTCGAATTAGAATTTTCCCACCGTATTTTAAAGTGTCATCTTTCAATTTCAAAACAAGGTATAATATACGAGTCTACTGCGAATATAACCTGAAAAATTAGTTCTAGACGCGATGTCATTCGAAATGGAAAATTTGGGACATGATTTGTGAGACTGGGAAATAATGCTATTTCGCACGGCACTTAAAAAGTGGTTTCAGCAATTTCCAACTGGAACAGGCAAAAAAAATGGATGATGAGGAATTGGAAGCAGTGCATGAAAATCCTTGCCGTACACTGCTAGAGGTCAGACAGGGACTCGAAATAACACTGCAATCTATCTCTTACACAAGTTACAACAAATTTAAAAGGAGAGTCTTTGTTTGTTTTCTCGGTATGAAAGAAATACTTTTTGCATCGGATCCAGACTGAAGGCGAAAAATGGATACATTTCGAGAGCCCAAAACGCAAAAAATCATGGGTTGACCTTCAACCGCAAGACCGAGTTACTTTGGAAAGAAGACAAGGCTGTTCATTTGGTGGGATCGGGAGGCTGTCGTGTACCATGAGCTTCTGAAATCAGATGAAATAGTTAATACCGTTATCCAAATGTGTATCAACAAATCCTCAATTTGATCCATAAATTGATCGAAAATCCACCAGAATGGGCTACAAGATACGGAAAAGTGTTTTTCAGCACGACAACGCCCATCACACACAGCGAAAGCAGTCAGAAACACCATTTCAGCACTTGGCTCTTATCCCACCTGCCTTACTCACCAGATTTGGTCCCTTCCGACTATCACTTATTTTCATCAATGTGTCACGCACTTTCCATGAAACAATTACGGAGATGTCGAAAAATTGCTTGATAACTGGACCACCTCAAAAGATGTATAGTTTTTGTGGGAGGGCATCCACAAATTGCCAGAGAGATGGGAAAATGAAAAATGAAAAAAAAGGATTATTAACCGCCACATCTGGTAATAAGTCACAAAGGCAACTAATGTAATCAGAAAATATACTAACTAAAAGTATTTGTTCTCGATGGTCAAAAAAGCAGAGGTCCAAAATTACAGTACAACCCAACGTCATCAATCATGGAACGATTAAGATAAGAATACGGTGACAAAAATGGTACCAGCCTCATATCAGATTTTGTTTGAATGGAACAATAGTGAATTTAAGCTCAAAATATGTATTGGACAAGACATCTAAAAATTGATCACAAGCAACAATTACCTCGAGGGTCTAAACATACAACGAATAGACAGGTCTTGGACGAAGTGAGGATTGATCGTGTAAATCATTTCATTTCACGAGCAAACCACCCAAAGATAGTGGGGTGTTTGTGGAAAGTGTACCAAATTTAACTGTGCAAAGTGTAACATGGATTACCAGGTGTAGCGATTAATAAAGTTTTTTTCTTAAAAAAACACGTTTAATTTGGCAAAAAGGTAAAAAATAGTTTATTGAAAGTATGCGCCATCGTTAGCTGCACATTTAACTAACCTATCTCTCTTGCACAATTGGGAAATTTGTGGATGCCTTCCCTGAAAAACCGAACATCTTTTGAGGTGGTCCAGTTAGCAAGCGATTTTTAGATATATCCGTAAATGTTGAAATGTTTCAGAGAAAGTGCGTGAGGCATCGTGAGACAAAGTGAACACGACAACTGGGCAAAAGTTCGCAGCCAAGTGCAGAAGTGGTGTCTGACCGCTTTCCGTGGATGTGATGGGGCGTTGTCGAGTTGAAAAATTACTTTTCCAAGTCTATTTAATTAATATATGGTTCAAACTGATTATTTGCTGACGCTGGCGAACGGTATTAACTGTTTCGCCTGGTTTCAGAAGCTCATGGTACACAACGGCCTTCTGATACATAACATGGTCTTCTTTTCAAAACGATTCGGTCTTGCGGTCGATGTTGATGATTGCCCTGGGTCAACTCATGATATTCGTTTTGGATTCTCAAAATATATCTATTTTTCGTTTCCAGACATATCCGGTGCAAAAAAAGTATTTCTTTCTGACCACAGGGCAAAACTTCGCATACCGTTCAGCTGATGCGGTACCCATTTTCCTGCCTTCTGGATCTTTCCCATGATATGCAGGCGATCGCAAATGGTTCGGTGACCAATACTTAACCTCTCTGATATTTGTTGTTGAGTCGGTATATCGCCTTTTTCCAACAATGCTTACAATTCGGCATCTTAAAATGTTTTTTGATTGACCCGCTCGTTCTTTGTCTTTTTGACAAGTTGAAATTGCCACTTTTGAATCGTCTAAACCAACGCCCACAAGGGTCTAGCTTTCGGACAATGTCACCGTAAGTTTCCACAAGTATAGACGGCTTTCATTCCCGGTTTTCTTGTGACTGGACAAGAAAAGGAGTACATGTCGTAAGTGCTCTTTATTTGGCTGAAAACTCGACAGGTTAACCACCCAAAAAAATATGATGCTAACTCAAAATCGTTCAAACATCAATAGTGTTTTGAAAAGTACTGCCGTAACAACAAAGTGACCTACGAGATTAGAGTGTGAACCGACCCTTGTTTCCAGCTCTTAAATAAATTAAGAACTATTAACCGCCACATCTGGTACACCCCAAAATTTGTTTCTAAAGATTTCATATATGTTAATTTTTTTTTAATATATTTTAACGTTAATGTCTTTTTAAAATAGTGTATTGTTAAAGTTTTTTTTCATATGTTTAATTAAATCTATGTTTGCTGACTATTGAAGTTCATTTTGTTTTCCAGTACTGTGCTGTGATGGAAATGATGACAGGGGATGTGCTGCGATGGAAAATCGGAAACATATTCAAAACCGGTAAAAATCAGCAAACAAAAATAATTCTGGAAAAGTGACGGCTCGTAGGTTTTTAAAGTGGGAGGCCGTAGAATAGAATACTGCTGCTGAAGATTTTTTTTTGCTTGCCCCTCCCTCGTTTTTACTTTTCGTGTTATTGAAACACTATATAGGAGGTGAACCAAAGCGTTTTGCTCTGAAAAATTGTTTACTATGATAAATTCTGGCCCAAACGCCCTCCCTCACGAGCCGCCACTGTTCTGGAAACAAATGGGTTAAGATAGCTTACATTTGCTTGTTTCGTGTACTGAACTTATTCATTATCTCTAAAGCGAATTAAATCAGCAAAACAAAATGTTCAAATCGTTTTTCCCGTGAAAAATCGATCCTTTATTATATCTACTTAAAAAAAACATATTCCTGTTATAATTATGGTATAGTTTTGTTGAAAATATTTGTTTTAACTTTTTCCCCCTCCCTCAGCGATTAGACTTTATTGTGAATATTATATAACTCATATTTTATTATGTTATAAAAAAGTTGAACGATCTTATTTGCGAAACGAATATATATATATTTTTATCAGACCGTATTATAATAATAGTATATAATAAATATGTGGTTATTAATTTTATGCCTTAAAATGATTTAAAACTTAGGTTAAATAAATATAAAAAGCAAAACATTACTTCAAGTTAAATATATCGGCTTGTCCTTGTGTTCCTTCGTAGGAATTTTCCATTAATTGTTCTTTTAACGCTTGTGAACTGAAATATATGTTGGATTAAAACCACGGCGGTTTAACCGTAGTGTGGCTTAATTCTAAAATATTAAGAAAACATAAATATTGTTTTTATACACTCCAAAAATATTCAGACGCGCAAAAAAAAAATAAATCTGGATCAATCACACAGGCCAACAAAAAAAAATATTTGTAAAAACAGTTTTGTTACTGAAAATAACTTATCAGTTATAAAACCATGGAATGTGACAGTAAAAAGGAATTCTTCAGCCAACTTTAGAATGTGACTGGAATGTAACCGGAATGCAGCATTATCCACAGTTCGAGTATAAATAGATTGGACATGAAGAGCCCACAAGACAAACATTCAGACAGACATAAGACTATAGAATCGAATCGTTCATTTATAATAATTAGTCCTGTAAAAGAAAGTGTATTAATACTTGAATAAAAATTTAAAAACGCTAACGAAAAATCCATCTCTTTAATTAAACCAATACATCTAAATTTTATGTATTTTTGGGTGCTGAAACCGCATCTGGTATCAGTTTTGTTTGTATCACCCACAGTTCTTTCACAATGTGACAGCGCTTATATTACAAAATAGGGAAAATTTGATACATAAAAAATAAAAACTTAAACCGTACTTTTATTTGATTAGGCTACAATTTTTACATACAATAACATATTTTACTTCAATATGAATATTTTAGGTGTTTATAATGTTGCATTTCCTTTCCCTTTTCTCTGTAAAGTTTCTTGTATAGTTTTTTCTCCGAAGTGATGTATTTTGTTGTTCTCTATGAAGTCACCAACATTAATCACCCATCATGTTGATATTCCACCGTCCCTGGTACCGTTTTTCCATCTCCTTTATGTACTGATGGAACCGTTCCTCCTGCTCTTCACTTTACTGTCCAAGTTTTTAAGAAAAAAGTCAAGATGTTTGTGTAAGAGTGGACTTAAGGCTCATCAGATAACCAAGATTTTTCAACTTGTCTATCATATTAGCTATGATAAGTTCATAGTTAGGGTCTTTCACATTGCCCAAAAACTTAGTCACAACTTGTTTAAATGATATCTCCTTTTAATGAAACCTCCTTATAATGAAACCTCCTTTTCCTTTGTAATCATCCTTGCTTCAAAGTTGGTCTCGAACATCATTTTACGAATATCAGGCCCAACGAAAACCCTATATTTCAGTTTAGCTTCTGATATAAATATTTATAATATTCACCATCTTTAAGCAAGACTTTTACAAATTATTTAATTTGAGCCTAATTTGATGTGTAGAGATGATAGAAGAATATTTTTTTGGGTCTATTAAAGTTTTATGCAAAATGTTCTTCTCGCCAGGTGTTAAAGTTTTTTTACGCACCATTGTTTTTTGGACCAATATTGATCCCTTGCTCTGCTATCCCACTCACATATAAAACATGGAAACTTTGTAAACCCCTTTTGTTGACCAAGGATCATGGAGAAAACTTTTAAATTTCCACATATCATCCAATCGTGAGCTGGATAGTTAATTTTCTGTAAAATCATATTACGATTTAGGTAAGTTTCTTTCATATGGGCTGAATGAGCAACAGGCAGTGAAGCATAAGTATTTCCGTTGTGTTACAGAACACCTTTTAAAATAGTTTTTGATATCTATAAAAAGCCTCCAATCTTCCTTCTTGTACTCAATGCCAAATGCATTCATTAGACTACCAATATCATGGCAGTAAACCAAATCCTCTTCCTGCTTGGAAAACTTAGCAAATTGTTGATCTCTTGTTCTATAATGGTAAATAAATAGATGTTCCAGATTCCAACAAATGATTTTCTTTCAGCCTAGAACCAAGCAATTCTGCTTTTTCCTTAGTCAAACCCAAATATCTCACTAATTCATTTAACTCAGCTTGTGCAAACAACTGTGGTTTTAAATTTTCTGGAGAACGTTGAAACCCGCACCACCCGGTCGACTTTTATTAAATTCGAGATTGAACTGTAAAACGTCATTACTAGACTGAGGTGGCTCAGGGCCACGAAGTCCCGGTCTTTGTCCTACCGGCCGATTAGCTGAAGTAAGGTTAGGATAAACAATTACTTTCTTATTTTTGGAGTTATATCCAGAAACATCAACGCTGCAAAAATAACATTTCAATGATTTTTTTGCTCTCTCCACACCATGGGTACTGCAAATCTAAAAGTTTTTTTTTTCTTTCTTATACCATTTCCTAAGATCCTCGACATAAACCTAACATACTTTGTGAGGAGCCCAACATTTTTCTTGATTACCGATTTCTACATCAACATAGGGCAAAGTATACTGTTTTACAAAGTCAGTAATGTTTCTTTGATGTTTTTTTAATTACAAACTTACCACATATATGTGTTAGGAGGGTTTTTATAACCACGATTAACCATATTTAGAGCGTGAGCACATGGGTTAAACAATGCAATGCAATGCAAGGTTATATTAACTAGAAGAAAACAAACAACTGTGCCATTTCTTAGAACTGCCAACCTAATAACATTTGATTTTACTGCCAACCTTATAATATTCTGATTTTATTGCCAATCTAATAACATTTGAATGATAAAAAATAAACTTATCAGATTTTGAATATTAAAATGTGAAAAAGTGGTGGGTGAGACGACTTTTTTCTTATATTCGGAGCACATCAAAAAACATAAGAATTAGGTAAGATTATTAAAAAAGTTTTTCATCGATGGTCTGTGTCTTTAATCTAATTAAAGTAATCTTCGAATTTTGTTTACTACAAATAGTAATTGGCAGACTGGTGTCGAAGGTACATCTTAAAATTGGTATTATACCAAATAATAAGAAACATTAATACTGAATATAGGCAGTTATTACTATTTCATTATGAAAGGGGATATTCCTACCGAAAATTCGGCAAATGCTTCAGTTAAGTAAAAGTACAGTTGGAGATATTGTGCAACGCCACAAAAATGAGAACAGAATTTTTCCGAAGAAGCAAACAGGCCGTCCGAAATTATTAAATGAAAGAGACCAATGCTTTATTTTAAGAGAAGTACATAAAAACCCTAAAATTGGTGCATCTAAGGCCAAAACATTGATGGATAACCTTTTTCAAAAAGCAGTCAGCACCGAAACAATATACCACAATACGGCACGGAAAAAGCCCTAAGTAAGAAAGATATTAAAACTCCACTTGATTTTGCTAAAGAGTACGTTTTGAAGCATGAAAATTATTGGAACGACTTTATTTTATGTGATGAGCCAAAAATGTTGAATTTTGGGTTTGAGATTGAACATTCTGGCACATCACAGAAAACAACGTCGTTCCAATCAATTTCAGGCTTCAAAACGTACTGCTTAACAAAATCCAGTCGAGTTTTAATATTTTTCTTACTTAACCAAAGTTTTTTCCCCACCAAGGTTTTTTGTCCATGATATCCTATGTTTTCGTATACAATTGCGTATTGTTTCCGTGAAGACTACTTTTTGATAAGAGTTTTCCACCAATGTTTTGAGCTTAGGTGCACTAATTTTAGGGTTTTTATGATGTACTTCTTTTAAAATAAAGCGTTGGTCTCTTTCATTTGATAACACTGGGGAACAATTTGAAAAATAATTTCTGTTGTGTTCGACATTTAAGCTGTTTTATACGTAAATTGACATGCTAATTCCAAAACTTTATTTAGGTTTTTTCTATCACGTCAAGTTTTTTTTCTACAGTTTTTGCGCATCCGACTAAGCTTGGCGAATCACAGAACTCACTACTGCTCTCCTACCGGCGAACCTTCTTCGACCTAGGAGTGGGGGCGTGAGTGACGTTGCGTCATCCAAAACTAGTTCGGTCAGTTACGCATGAGATGCTAAAGTACGCGGGTCTGTGTCGCTCTGATATAGTGAAGTCAAAGTATACATACACAACTACAGATTTTCGTTATGTCTGCCTCTGGTAGTTCTCGTCGTAAGTGCTTAAACAGCCCTGATTCATTTTGTTATAAATGTGGCAGTTTTACCATTCCCATTCAACGGACTAATATTAGTACATTTGTCAGGCAAACCTATTTTGCTTATTTTAAAGTTAAAATAGGTGACCAAGATAAATCATGGGCGACTCATAAAGTGTGCCAGCAGTATAGAGACTTTACGAATGTGGACGAAGAGAACACGTAATAAACTTTCGTTTAGTATACCAATGGTTTGGCGAGAGCCCAAAGATCACTTAAGTGATTGCTACTTTTGCATAGTGAACACATCAGGATTCAACAAGAAAAACAAACATAAAATTGAGTATCCTAGTTTACCGTCAGCTATACGCCCTGTGTCTTATTCAGCTGAAATTCCAGTGCCAGTTTTTCAAGAATTATCTTCTTTAAAAATGCAAGAATGTGAATCAAGTGAAGATCGAAGTGACTCCATCGACGAAGAATTCAAAGTTTCCAATGATTCTGTTCGTAAAGGATTCTATCAACATGAATTAAACGATTTAGCACGAGATTTGGGACTATCCATCAAGACTCAACGAAAAAAATTTGCTTGATAAAGGAGCTAAAGTCACTTACTATCGATCCAGAGAAAGTGAATTTAGGCAGTACTTCAGAAATAATGACGAATTTGTATATTACCAGAACGTAGAAGGTTTAATGAAAGAATTGGCCTAGTTCTAACTATAACGCAACTGAATGGCTATTGTTTATAGATAGCTCAAAGCGTAGCTTGAAGTGTGTTCTCCTACATAATGGAAATTTATACGGTTCAGTCCCAATAGGTCATTCAGTTTCTTTGCGTGAAGAATATGGCGACATAAAGAAAGTCATTGACTTGTTGCAATATAACATGCACCAATGGATCATCTGTGTTTCCTTCTTGGCCAGCAACGCGGGTATACCAAGTATCCCGGTTTTTTGTGCATGAGGGACAGGCCGCCAAGATCTGACTTAAGACCTGGTGATCCAAACATTTTAAATCAGCCATTTGTAGACAGAAAAAACATTGTATTTCCGCCTTTGCATATAAAACTAGGTCTCATGAAGCGATTTGTTAAGTCTTTGTCAATTGAAGGAGACTGCTTTAAGTATATCATTTCGGCATTCCCTAGCTTGTCATATGAAAAGATAAAGGTTGGTGTTTGATGGTCTACAGATTCGGCAACTCGTTAAAGATGAAAATTTCACTGAAACAATGACCGAACTTGAAAGGAATGCTTGGTTGGCTTTTAAAAATATTGTTAAAGACTTTCTTGGAAATGCACGAGCCCCGAATTACATCGAAATTGTTCAACAACTCTTGGAGAGCTTTAAAAAGCTTGGTTGCAACATGAGCATCAAACTGCATTTCTTACATAGTCATTTTGCTAACTTCCCAGAAAATCTTGGCGTTGTTAGAGATGAACAGGGCGAGCGATTCCACCAAGATCTAAAGGTTATGGAAGCGCGGTATCAAGGCAGATGGGATGTCAGTATGATGGCTGACTACTGTTGGAGCATCAAGCGAGAACGTCCACAAACTGAACACTCCAGGAAAAGCTATAAGAAGAAATTTTTACCATAATATCTTTTATTTATTTTTTGTATAAACACAATTTAACTTTTAATAATATGTTAACCTCTGTATGAATAAAATATTCTAATCTATTTGGTCAGATCTCAACTTATTTCCTTTCGTATGTACACTTTTAAGGTAAAATGAGGGGTATGCTGTAGCTTAAGAACTTGACGTGATAGAGAAAAACTGTGAATATTTTTGAATTCAGAGATGAAAAATTAGTCAAAAACAAGTCACAGATCCAAGTCAACAAAATTGCTGTTCCTCAGTGTAATTTCGCACGGCCTATTTGCTTCTTCGGAAAAATTCTGACGTTATTTTTGTAGCGTTGCACAGTATCTCCAACCGTACTTTTACTTAACCGAAGTATTTGCCCAATTTTTCGACAGGAATTTCCCCTTTCATAATAAAATAGCACTAACTGCCTATTTTCAGAAGACATTTTTTTTTAATTTAGTATATGACCCATTTTAAGATGTTCCTTCGATACCAGCCTTCCAATTACTATTTGTAGCAAACAAAATTCGAAGTATTCACCATAATTAGATTAATATGATTGATCCAGATTTATTTTTTTGTTTGCGTGTCCGAATATCTTGGTGGTGTATAAAAACAATGTTTTTGTTCTGTTTTTAAAATGTTTTCAATTAAACCGATGATTTCAGAACTTTGTTATAGAAGAAGTTAAAAGGAGATAAGAATGGTAAAATTTACAGGAAGAAAAATTATTTATTTTCTTGTGCGTAAATTGAAACTGCTAGAATGATTTTTTAAATAGGGTGTCCGAATTTTTTGGGATCCACTGTATTAATTCCTGTGGTATTTACAATGTTTACGTTGAGATTCACTTTGATTGGTCTTGAGTCAAGTTGATACAAATTGAAAATGGCGGTCGATAACTTACATTTACACCATATTATGATTTATATCTCCAAACGGACAAGATCGCTGTCCAAACAAAAAACAACATGTGTGTCTTTTACGGAAAGTGTTGGAGAGATCACGGTGAAAACTTGGAGAACTGGCTAAGATTAGTGTTTTAAGTACGGCGAAAGTCGGGCTTCATCCGAAGAAAATTATGATTTGCATTTGGAAGGATTTGATACATTTTGAACGTATTCTAGGCAACTAAACCAACACCAACTTCTGCTCTTCACAATTAGATCGATTAAAGACAGAAATCCGACCAGCATTAGTAAACATACAAGACGTCGTGTTTCATCATGTCAAGGACCATACGTTTCAATCAGGACCCAGCAAAAATTATTGGGCTTTAAGTGGGATGTTTTGCCCTATCCACCTTACTCACTGGATATCGCACCCTCCAAGAACTCTCCAAAATTGTTCAAATGAGAGATCTTTTAAAACGGAAAAAGAGGCGAAAAAGAACCATTTGACATATTTTGGTAACAAAAAAGCTAATTTTTGGTAAAAAGGTCAAGAGTAGCACTACATTGACAAACAACTGAAAATAATAACGTTAATCTATTAATTGCTTAATAGACTAAATCAATATTTACATAAACTATTTGCGTTTCTCTGTCTTGTAAAAAAAACCCTATGAACTTTCCGAACAACCTGATAATTACTGTTACCTTGAATATTACTTCGACCATTTCTTGTTTCTCTTCTATCATCCATATCCCAAATTTCCATATTTTATCAATGCTACAACATTTTATAGGCAAGCAAGTTCTAGCAAAACCCCACAATCATAAAACAAAACGCGTTCTACAGATTTGTTTTCACTCTGAACCCAACCACGTAAACCAACCAATTTTTGAAATCACATCATCTGTATTCTCACAGATTCTTCCAAAATTATTTCACCCGTAGAAAACTTTACGCATCATACTTGCACATAAATAACGCACCAATATTTTCAAACGTTTGTGATCTTTTCAAGAGACTTTTTAAAAGACTTCGAATGACGCTTCTTTTCAACGGAAAAGAAAGTCTGCGTATTCGAAATTATATCGATATCATGAAAATGTGTTATTTTCACCCCCCGCTCCGCAATTTGCCGTTGCCTAGTGACCATTCTAGCGTTAAATTGTTTGATATCCTCGGTAGGAAAAAGACAGGAAGAAAACCTAATACGTGTGTACGTGTAGACAATCTATTTATAATATATTCCCCATATTTTCGCTATTTGGAAAACAAATTTGAATTTTTGCAGCCTACTACGAATTCACAAAACAGGGTCAATTCGCGATATTTTGCTTCGCATTAGAGATACTGAAAAAAAGTTGACACTACAGTTAAACGTCTGTCCGATTAAACTTTGAGTTTAATGGTTAAGTTCTAGTCAGTTACCACAGAATAAAAATGTCATTGACTTTAAGAGAAAAAGTCGAAATAATCTGTTTGTTTGGTGATTTTGCTCGTAGTAGCAGTGAAGTTGCTGCGGAGTTTAACATGAGACATCCCTAACGTGCTCCCATTACTCATAGAACAGCAGCCGCTGTAAATGCTCTTTTCAATGAAACTGGCAGTGTTATTAAAATCCATCAAAAAGGTCAATCTCGTCGAATACATCCGCATCCTGAGGATAACGATATATTGGCGAAAAATCGAACAAATCCATATATGAGATTTCGAGATTTATCGTCTCAACTGAATATTAGCAAGGATAAAATCAGAAAATGTTTCGTTCGTCACAAAATCAAGGCCTATAAATCAAAGTTCTTCACACATTGAAAGAAGCTGATAATAATAAAGATTAGACTTTTGTTATTGGGCTCAAGGTAATTTTTTAAATGACAAACATTTTCTGAAGAAGATTATGTTTACTGATGAAGCTACATTCACCACTAATGGGGTTGTATCACAGTGGCGGCTCGTGGGTTTGCTTTCCCCTTCCTTTTTTTTACTTTTCGTGCTACTGAAACTCTATACAGGAGGTGAACCAGCAAAATGAGTTAAAGGAAAGAAACTGAACCAAAATAAAATATGGTGTTTTACTCTGAAAAATTGTTTGCCACTGTTGTATCGTCTCAAAAGTGTAGATACTGAGCCAAAGATAATCCTCACTGGGTTATATTTCAATAATAATAAATAATTGATTCTTTTTTCTTTAATGAATTATTGCATGCTGGTCATTTAGTTAACTTCTTCGATGGGGAATGTTGAGATGCAATTGAAAATCTCCCTCTTAATGTGCGACAGGATATGTCTTTGCAGCTAGATGGTGCATTCATCCACAATCCATCATAACTCAACGAAAAATTTCCTATGTGCTGGATAGGAATAAACAGTCCTTTTGAACTGTGGCTTACGAGGCCTCCCGATATAATAGCCCTTGATTTTTATTTTTGGGGAATGGAGTTTATAAAACAAAGCCCAGAAATCGAGATGAACTTTATGTCAGCATAAGGAAAGTCTGTCAAGAAATCAGCATTCAGAAACTTACAATAGCTAAACAGAATTGTAGAAGAATAGAAAATGTATTCAAATAGTAAAATCAATTCCAAAAAATTGTTGTCCCATAAAACTAAAATAATTATTCCTTGGTTAAGTGCTATTTATTTTACTGAAATATTTGAATACATGACACTATTAAATTGACAATGTGTCAAGTTTTCATTTTCCTTAGCACACTAATTATCAAATTAAAAAATTAATAAACTTGTAATAATTTTGTGTGTGTGTAGAACAAAATAATGACAAAAATTAAAATGCGAATTTTCTCATGAAACTCAGTATGTAGGGTTAAAATAATATTCTGAACAACTTTTTTTTCGAATCTTGTGAATTCGTAGGGGGTTCTGTTGGGGAGATCACGATACAAAGGCTGTTTGGACGGTTTACGGGTGGAAATTTTGACTAGGAAGACGCGAGTCGCTCCGACCGTCCTTCAAGCACTGACGTCGAGGAAATAAAGGCCATAATAGCCGAAGAACAATGTAGCACGGTACATAAGAAAATAGATAAGTTAAATATTGGGGATTCGACCCTTTTTGATCATCTGAAAAAAAAAATGTGTACGAAGTGTGGATTCCTCATAAACTGAGTGAGTTAACTCTGCTGGACTGAATCTTTTCGTGCAATCTTTTACTGAAAAAACTTGTACTGGTTTTAATTAAGGCAAAAAACGGTGTTGCATTTTGTTGGATTAAAAGGAAGTGTGTGGTTTGAGCTTCTTCCACGCAACTAAACTATTAACACCGATTTCTACTGTTCAAAATTAGATCGGCTGAATGCAGCAATTGAAGAAAAACAACCAGAATTAGCAAACAGGAAAGGCGTCGTGTTTAATCGTGACAATGTACGACCAATCAGGAATGCACAAAAATTTTTGAGCTTGAATTAGAATGTTTGTTACCACTACGTTGGTAAAAGTTAAAATAATAATGGTAACTAAATAATAGACAAAATTAATATATATAACAGGTGTCCAGAAATGTCGTTTATATTTAATTACTTGTTCGCTCCTAGGTTGGGCAGAATGCGCTAGTCTTGTTAACTTTACATCGAAGCTTGGTTCAGGGAAAATTAGTTGCCATGGAGCGTTTCACTAGGCAACAACGTGCTTTCTGTGTTCGCGCGTGTTGTCAAATCAACAATTCGCTTATTATGACTCGTCGTCTTTATAGCGCCGAGTATACCACATAAACTAGGCGCCAAGTGTTAATTTAAAAAAGTTTGAAACTACAGGATCAACTCTAAATTTACCGTCTACGGGTCGTCCCATTTTCCGTTTCTCTTTCTCTTAAAAAAATTCTTACGAACTTTCCGGTTAACACGATAGAAACGAACTTCAGTAGGCAAAGAGCCTTAGCGCATAAACTTAGAAAAAGCACATGACACAATGCCTAGAATTAACACTAGGAAGTATTAAGAAATCTAAATATTTTTAGACATGTTAGAGCTTCAAATAGAGATATATAATAACCATTCGTCCCAATTTAAAATAGGAATAGAATTATCCGTTCCTATTAGGATAAGTAAGGGACTGAAACAGGGATGAAATATATCCCTATGCTTGTCTAACTTGCATGTCGAAACAACACTAAGGAAGTATACATATTTCTGTCGCATGCTGCTTCATTATCAAAAGTCGACTGAAGGAATTTAATGTCGTGCGTTCGTTTCATTATAAATTATGACAGGGAAATATTCACGCGATAATATTTTTTTTGGCAAAATTATTTTTTTTACGCGATATAAGACAAAACTGATGCAAAAGTTCATCCTATTTTTTGTGAAAAATTGACGAAAAAAATTATTTACTAAAAATTACATTTAATCAATATGGTATGTACCATTTTATTCGATGACCTTTCTACATCACTCCGATGGCTGCATAATCCTGCGTTCATAGAAGTTCTGATTAAGAAAGTAAATAAATGGTAATCGGAGAGCGCAAGGTCAGGCGAGTATGGTGGATTGACCAAAACATCCCAGACTAGTTGTAAAAGTTTGTGTCGGTAGCTATTGTCTCGATGGAACGCAATGCCCTTTCTGTTGGCTAATTCAGATTAGTTGTTAAAACACCATTTTTTTCATATTAATGGTCTGGTTTTCAAGTAACAGCTCCTAATAAATTATTCCCTTCCAGTCTAACCAAATGCATAACATAACCTTCGTCGGATGCGCTGATTAAAGGGGCATCTCCGCACTTACACCATTATATCTTACGCTTATTACTAATAAGAACATCTGGCCCAAAAACAGGCACTTACAAAGAGTCTCTGATGCGAAATAAAATACAAGATGTTATATATTTAAAATGCTCACTTTTTGATTCAAAATGAAATAAATACAATTTAGAAAAAGCCTTAAATATTTTATAAGCACTGCAGTTATTAATTGTTGGAAATTGTTTGGATATTTACTTATTATCACCTTCAAATATACAGCCCTCCTCTATGCCTACAACGCTCTATGCGAATCTTCCATTGCGCGAAACAGTGCTGGAAGTCTTCTGTCAGCTCCTTCAAAACGCGTGCCGCTTTTTCTTTCACAGCTTCAACGGACTCAAATCTTGTTCCTTTTAATGCAGATTTATACCTTAGAAAACAGATAGAAGTCGCATGGCGCAAGATCTGGCGAATAATGCGGATGGTCTAACACTGGGATGCTGTATTTGGCTAGAAACCTCTTGGCAGACAATGTGGAATGAGCCGATGCATTGTCTTGATGGCGTACCCATAACTTGTACTTCCACAATTCGGGTCATCTTTTCCTTATTTTTTCACGCAGTTCAGCAAAAACGTGAAGGTAGTAATGTTGATTAATAGTTTGACCTTTAGCAACCCAGTGAAGGTACATAATCCCATGAATATTGAAAAAAACAATCATAATTGATTTGAATTTCGATTTACTCATTCAAGTTTTTTTGGCTCTCGGTGAATTTGGGCTCTTCCAGTGATGGATTGGTGCTTCGTTTGAGGATCATAAGTACAAAAACACGATTTGCAACATGTTCTTATCCTTTCCAATAAGTTTGGGTCATTTTCAATGACATTCACATTTTTGCAAGCTTCTTGTTGTTCAAACGTGAGAATTTTAGGCACCATTTTGGCACACACTTTTTGCATGTTAAAATTGTTATGTAAAATTTGTCGTACGCATTCTTTGTCAATTCCTACAATTTCAGCAATCGCACGAATACTTAACCGACGGTCAGATCAAATCAGATTATCGATTTTTTCGTTATTGTCGTCCCTTTTTGACGTGGAAGGGCGACCAAGGCGTGGATTATCTTCAACGTTTTCTCGGCCATTTTGAAAACGCTTAAACCGCTCAAAAACACGTTCATGCGATAAACATTCATTGTCATACACTTCACGTTTTTTCCAAGTTTCAAGTAAAATTTCACAACAATTCGTTGCTTTATTGTTACACTTAACATTTTTCCGGTGAAACAAGAAAACAACTCTAATGCGAACGAAGGCTATGGTTATACAGATTTGTTTACAGAAACGAGAGGTACTGCATTCGAAAGAGAAGACTTCATATTAAACAGCTGTTGGCTGCTGGCGCTTGGTGCATGCGTACTTCTTCTGTAGCAGCGTCAGTCTCGTTAATTAATAGCCACAACTCGTAGTGTAGTGAAACTGGAAATTGATTTTAGACAGTTGAAATGTCATACCACCTAGCACCCGAAGCACAGTAAGTGCGATTAACAAATCAGATACACTTATTTATTTAAACAAAACAAATTCAATCGACAATAACTCACTTTGTTTCTCATGTCCTGCAACGGGGGAGTGTTAAAATGACAAGGGTCACCTCATTGTGGCGTGGTATTTTTGGGATCAAGAATTCGGAGTCGGATGACGCGAATAGTTAAAAATCGCACGAAACTAATCAAGAAAATTTGGAGTGTCATTATATTGTCATTGAAAGATGGTCTTGCTGGTCACGGAGATGAGTCACCTTTTGCAATGGTCACAATACACATACGTGTTACTTATATAGGGTGTAATAAAAAAATATATTTTTTAAAATATATACTTTTTTAGAAATATATTCTCTTATAAATTTAACCAACGATTCTTCACATCATTTGAAAGAAAAAAGTTCTTTACAAGGGTCAAAAAGCTTGCAAGGTTATGAAATCGAAAATTTATGATAAGAATTATTATTTTAAGCAAATATGTATAAAAGCATATTTGCAAATAATCAATGATTATTATTTAACAAATAAACTAATGAACATTCTTCTTACAAGGTTATGAAATCGAAAATCCAATCGAAAATCTATGATAAGAATAATTATTTTAAGCAAACATGTGTAAAAGCATATTTGGCAAATAATCAATGATTATTATTTAACAAATAAACTAATGAACATCCTTATGATAAGAATTATTATTTTAAGCAAATATGTGTAAAAATATATTTGGCAAATAATCAATGATTATTATTTATCAAATAAACTATCTCCTTACAAGGGTCAAAAACCTTGCAAGGTAATGACATCGAAAATCCATTCAAAAACTATGATAATAACAATTATTTTAAGCAAATATGTGTAAAAGCATATTTGGCAAATATTCAAATTATTTAACAAATAAACTAATGAACATTGTTAAAACAATTTTTTGAAACTTAAGAATCAACTATACATCAGCCAAAAATGAAAGTGGCAACGTAGTATTGATTAACTGAGATGATCCTCACATGTTGGTTGAGAAAAAAATAGTTCAGTGTGTGTATTTAAATTCAATTTAAAACCAAAATTGTATTCTGTATAGTCCGTTTCAAGATATTTTGCTGCCTTTCGGCAACATGATAATTTCCCCAATAAATCTCAATAAAAATATTCCTAGTTTCTTAACAAGCGCCAGAGTGGTTTAACTTCTGAATAGTTTTGAATAAAATAAAATATTGTTAATTTAGATTAAATTATTATTATTATGTATGACTAAAATATTGTTTATTGATTTGTGTATTTTGAATTTATTAGTACTATGTATTATTAGTAGTATGTATTAGTAGGTGTAAATTATAACTTAAATTTAATTATACATTTAATTCGGTTTCGCTCTCACTGTCACTTTAATCTACATTAATAATAAGTGATTCGATATTATCAGTAAATGATAAACAGAAATCTTCTATTTTAATAACATGGTTAATCGAATTTATCCAACGTTCTTTGGGAAAACTATCTACATCCTTCTTAATTAATGTTGCAGCACTTGCACTTAGAGTCGGAGAAATATTTTCTGCTCTAACATTGGATTTTACCTTATGCCACATATGCTCAATTGGATTAAAAATACAGTAATACCGGAGAAGGCGTAAAACCGTATGTCCCATATTGGCAGCAGTGGTATCACATACATATTCCTTTTTAATATTAAATGTCTTTAATATTTCTAGAAGATCACATTTTTTTATATGTATTTTCGAAGTATATATCGTTTTTTACCATAAAGTTCTGAATTACCAATTTAGTGTTATTTGCATTAGGAACGTTTTTTTTGCGGTTATGGTAACTAGCATTGTCCATTACAATTACGCTTTCCTTAAGTACACTGGGTAAAAGGCTATTTATAAACCAATCTTCAAAAAGTTCTGCTGTAGTATCGTCATCTTAGTCCAAAGATGAATGTTTAATATTTTTGGAGGACAACCGTAAACAATTTGGAGCCCATCCATCCTCGGAACCAGCATCTAAAATTGTAATTCTTTATCCCTTGTTCGCTGGGGCTTTGGTTTAGTATTTTCTTAATGTATCTACTCATCCTTTTGCTGTCATCTCAGGTGTATCGAACCATATTTCATCAAGATAGGGGTTTAAGTAGTCAAGCCGCCATAGTCACAATCATTGTGATTCCATTAATATTTGTCTTATTTATTTGTCTGTCCATTAATATTTGTCTTATTATTTATTTATCGGACCATTATTAATGGTCCGATATGTAAAACCCATTTGAGATAATATTCCCCGGAGACTAGTTCTGCTGCAAAGAATGTTGGTGTCATCATTCCCTAGTCGCTGTTGTAATGAATACAATGTAGACACAGTTTGTTCTTCATACATAGCATAAATTTTGCTTCGAATTAAGTCTTTGTTGCTTTCGTCAACACATTTGCTTTTACCAGAATCACTACGGACTTTTTTGGCTTTAATTAACTTCATCACAATATCTTTAACTGTAGACAACGGAGTTTTCGTTAATGAAGACGTTTCTGCTGCGGTTGAATTAAGCCCCCATATTCAATAAAGAAACATACACATTTTTAATAATTTGCTTAGCATCGTGCGATAAATGTTTTCTTTTAAAATTAGCACTACCGAAGGCACAATGATCAATATCTTGCCAAGAACGCCACATTTTTAGCACGTTTGAAATAATCAAAAAATACGATTGAAATTATAGAACTGCACTGTTTAAGAAAATAAAGCGAACTAAACTATTTCGAAACTACTAAACCAGATATAAAATTAATTTTTTCTTTTTACCTGTTATTTTATTAGGCCTGGCGCTGTTTACGTTTCTTGCAACTTTGCCGGGTTTCGTTACGGCAAGGGTTGTTAAGAGTTTATTGCAGCCAATTGGTCAACGATATATCTTGAAACGCACTATACGCGTATATAACGATATGCTGCTTATATACGGAGAAACCGCAACCGCATCAAAAATGTCCAGGACTTTTTCAACGTCTGATAGGTTAGAACCATGCTAGGCTTCCATAGAATCAAATGATGGACATTTTGAAGATTTATTTTTAATAAAACAATTAATCATGTGTTTCTTAATGTGACGTGAATCGTTTTAAACGTGTTATGGTGTGAAAAATTAGTGCTAGTAATTTCAACTTTGACATTAATGTCTAAGTTTTCTTTTTTTTTTATTAAAAACAAACCAAATTTATAGCGAAACGTATGGAATAAATGGCTTAAAAAAATTATATTTTATTTTCAAATAATACTTCAAGAGACCAATGAAAAAATTAATTTCAAAATAATGTAAAAACATCGTTGTTTAAATTTACGAAAGTTGTTTCCTTTACACTCTATTTTAGTATCGGACGAAATCATATCGTTTAGAGCGATTCTAAAAGTTTATATTTCAAAACTCAACAAAATATCTAAAAATGTTTAGCCTTAATAGATGTTAGCAAGTTTTTTTCAGCTAATATATATGATAAAAATGTCAGAATCTTTTCAGCAATAGGAATAACTATGGAAAAAAGAACAATAAGCATTGGTCAAACTACCATATCTCTCTATCCAATAGAACTAAAGCAAATATCGATCTTTCCTCTCATTGGAGAGAACTTTTAAATGGGTAAAATGACCCTATTGCGTGAACACATCGAAATGGAAGTTGGCAAAACTAAAGATTCTCGATAAGACGGAAGTTTTCGACATGAAAGACGTGGAAAAAAATGAATTGTTCGATTCTTTGCGCTATCGGTTTGATATTTGATGATTTACTGCAAATATAGGTCTTTAAGTTATTCCGTATATGAAACTTTTATATAATGGAGAATTTTTTGAATATCGAGTTGCTTTCTTGAGGCAGCCAATAAAAAAAATGATACCGGTATTATCTTCTTTTTCTTCTTCTTCGTATTCTTCTTTACAGAAGAGAAGTAACCCATGGAAACTTATTTCGTTCCGGCCTCTTCGGAACCTTCTTCAGTCTATCTAAGTTACTACCATCCCTGCGTTCAATGTGGCCGAATCTTAGTATTCGTTCATGAAAAATTTGGAATAATCTGAAGTGTTCATTAATTTGTTAAATAACGAATGTGTTTGTTCATCTAGCAGTCCATGGAATGCAAAGACTTTCTTTGACTACCTTTGAGATTTATTTATGAAAAAAAGTAATACACACTTAATATTCAAAGTATTCTCACTCACTTTCTATACAATTCTGCTACCTTTCAAGTAAGTGTCGAACCCCAGATCGAAAAATACTATCAATAATAGCTTGAGGAAGAATAGCTGGAGCAAGCTATCAATATAGTGAAGCTATCAACTACCGATGTTGCAGGGATCGGAACAGATGAAAATCCGAAAGGCCCGAAAGTCTGTAAAATCCGTCGTGTGCGAGAAAATCTCCCAACCCAAACCAGTGGTCATTTCCAGAGTCTTTTTTGCTGTTTGTGGTCCTAAATGAAAATTACTTCTCTTCATCCCTTGCCACTATAAGGTATTTTCCTACAGTGAGACAGTTACTGCTGATAATAGTAACATGGAGCAACTTGAATGCATGACGACCAGTTGTTTCCCCCATACACAACAACCCCTTTTTAGCATGGATATTTGGTTTTGCGACACTACTTCTTGGCTCGCGGGGATTAACCCACGATTTTCGCCTCTTTGGATTATCGTAGAGGATCCACTTCTCGTTACAGTTTCGTTACAATTACTTATGCAGAACAGTTACACACAGTTACTTATGCATAAAAATCCAACGACTCTCCTTTGGAATTTTTTGTCTTAGCTCTAACAACATACAATAATGATTTTCTTCAAGCAGTCCTTCCAGTTCTTCACCCTTTACTTTTTTGGGCTGCCCCGGATATTATGCATCATTTATGTCAAAATTTCCAATTCGGAATTGCTAGAATCACTTCTTATAAGTAGTGTATCGTAATACTGTCCTGAGCTTCCGCAGCATTTTTTGTCACCTGAAAGGAAAAAACAAGTGGAGGCACTTGTTTTTATTTGAGAAAATGTTGCGTTTCGAACGACAACTACTCTTTCGATTAACCTTTCGCGTCTACAACTAATTTTTCTGGTTAAATTCACAGTATGCTGATATATGTATTACGTGTAAGAGAAATAACTTTTGTAAATTTAACCAACGATTATTCATATCATTTCAAAGCAAAAGTTCCATACAACAAGGGTCAAAAACCTAAGGGTTATAAAATTAAATTATTAAAGTTATTAAAGCACCAATCGAAAAGATTTGTTAAAAATTATCATTTTAAACAAATATGTGTAAAAGCATATAATTGGTTATTACTAAACGAACTACAAACTACAATTAAACGAATGAACCTTGTTAAAACATTTTTATTTAAATTAAGGATCACGCCATACATTAGCCAAAAGGGAAGTGGCAACGACAAAGGATGTTGGAGACAAAAATTATTTCCGTATGTGAGTATTTAAATTGCATTTAAAACTAAAATTGTATTATGTACGCGAATATAACGATATGCTTCTTACTTAAGGACAAGCTGTTGCTAACCTTTCTTACTTATGGACAAGCTGTTGCTAACCTTTCTTACTTATGGATAAGCTGTTGCTAACCTAATTAGAAATATACCAGGACTTTCTCAACGTGGTCGGAAAAATAGGTTAGAACGGTGCCAGGCTAGCATAAACTCGAACGGTGAATATTTTGAACATTTAATTTAATAGAATAATTAATCCTGTGTTTCTTAATGTGACATGAATCATTTAAAACGTGTTATAGAGTGGAAAATTGGTACTAGTAATTTCAACTTTAGACATCAAACGACATTAATGTGCAATTTTTATTTTGTAAAAAAAAAACAAACCAAATTTATGCTGAAACTTGGCTATAAAAATATTACATTTTACTTTCAAAAAATACCTTAAGAGGACAATGAAACAAAAAAATGAATGAATGACAATAAAACAAAAAAAATTATAATAACTCTCATTTCAATATTATCCATTTTTTGAACAAGCGAATTTTGTCGAAAGGGTCTTACCCAGTCTGGTTATTGGTATGGTTAAAGGGCGAAACATTCAGATTTAAGTAGTATAGGCAACAAACGAACATATATGAAGACACAGATAAAAAAATATTCAGCGGATTCTATTCAAAATATGCCTTGCAAATATGGTTAATGCAAAAAACGAAGCCGTAGTCGAACATATTAAGGTACCGAATCATGTAAAAGTAATTTAGAACTATGAATTTTTACCCTCTCCTTGGTTTAAAATAATTTGTCTTAGACTGTATACAACTGGTAACTATTTCATAGCAATTTGGTTTGACCTTTGCATGCGCTTTCATTCTTGGTGTGCCTTTAATATTGTCCCCATTTCATAAGGTACATGCAATTTCAAGATAGTGTTCTCCAATTTTTTTTTTATTCAAATAGCAGTAAAGAGTTAAAAATTATTATTTTCATTTTTAACGAACAATTAATACTTCTAGACAATGAATAGTGGCACACAACAATACGACTGAATGCCTCATCTGAAACCAGGAAAAATTATTAAGCTCTCATGACTGGTTTGGAAGTATCAACTTTTCATCAAGCATGTCGATTACTCAGTGATAAAAAGGGCGAAAACCCACCAACCACCCATTCTTGCTCTCAAGAATCCCACATCAATCTAGTAGAGTATTAAAGATCATCTGTCTCTTTGAAACATTTTAATTTATGTCAATCATATGTAGTTCGTTCCCTCTTCCTTTGCATGACATTTTCACTAATTGGAGGGATTCAAAGTGATAGGAGATATATGGTCGTTTTATATCTCCTAAAATAGCAATAGATAAGTAAATGTATAAGTCTACGTCACCCAGCTACCACCTCACTACTGCTATTAACATGACCACAAATCAAATATACCAAAAAGACAAACATACATTTTTACTTGGACTTTAATTAGCCCAAGTGCTCTAATTTCCCCAAGATGTTATCGATGTTCTACGCCATGACTAGGGCAGAAGGACCGATATATACTGAATAAGAGGATTTTCGTACCGGGAAAACCTTTTTTCTTGGTGAATCTGATTGGTCCTATAAACCAGAAATCGCTAAGACATGTAGTTAGGAACAATTTCAGTTTGAACATAGTCTCCTAAAAGATCAGTATATTTAGTGTACCCTGTAAGTCGCTTTAAAAAAAACGTATTTTCATCGTCAGAAAAAATGAGTTCCTCATAAATGTTCCCCTAACTTAGAGAATAAAAATAATCGCTGGTGGTCCGATCTGGAGAATGGTAAGGCTGTTGTAGATTGAAACTGGCTATTGAAACGTAACTCTTGTGTGCTAGGGCGTTATTCTGGAACAGAAGACCTCGACTCAATTTTACTCATTTTTTTTCTTGCTTCACAAACTTTCGATAAAAATGTGTAAATGAAAATCTCAAAAAATAGTCACCATGATCTTGCCGGCAGAAAAAGTGACCCCAAAAATGACTCCAAGTGAGATAATTAATGGAAAGGTAAAGATCAAAGCGATAGACGTTCTGAAAAGCCTAGACATGGCTGTAATAATTCGATCATGTCATGGATCTAATCAACATTTTCTTTGAAAACTGTTATCTCTTTAAAATCCGGAAACTGATTTATAATTATCTGATATGAAGAAGCAAAATTGGGTAACACCTCGCCATTCATACATTTTTATGGCGATAAACTCTGTTGTTTTATAACAACTCTCATTTCAACATTATCCTTTTTTGAATAAATGTAAAATACAACTAAGTTCCGATACAACAGATTATGTGTAGCAATGTCAATAAATTGTCGGTTGTCAATAAAAAAACTCCATAACATATTTGCGATTGTCAAATAGCACTATGTTAAGCACTATAATTTGCCAGCCATTCCTGTATAAAAAATTACACAGGATAAGAAAGAACCAAATAAACATCATATATAGTGAGGGAAAAAATTATTTAAACAAACCTAGTTTTCTCAATTTCCTTTAACAGCTTTAATTTTTAAAATTACTTTTCAAATCATAATTAAGGCAGAATATAAAATTCAATAAATAATGGTTCGTGAAATAACGATTTTGAAGGGAAAAAATATTCGAACGCCAAAAAAAATTCTACAAATGGCAAAAAAAACTTTCAGTATTCTGTACACTATCCATTACAATCTACGATACCCTGCAATCACCGAGCATTGATTCTACATTTTTTTTGTTATATTACTTGATATATTAGATGGCCATTTTTTAATACTCCATACTCCACCATAGAATCTCCATCGTTATTCGTACATTTCTCTGACAAAATGTAAAAGGTAAATGATTTTAAAATAATTGTAAAATGTGAGAGTTTTGTAAAACGAGAGTGATTTTGAAGTAAAACATTCCTCAAGTGCAACTTTGATAGCTAACGGAGTAGGATTTTTTTCCACGAAGAAAATGTTCCATAGATCTGAAAAGATGGTACTCTGCCGATAGTGTTGGTTTGGTGTGTTTGGTTGGATAGACCTGAATTTACAATAAACAAAAGTGGTTCTCCTGGCGTTAACCATTGTTTTTTCTTATGTGGACTGCTGTATAGAATCCACTTTTTATCTCCTGTAACAATTAGTTGAAGAAAAGGATATCTGTCTAACCTAGACATAAATGCACTGCAGATGGTTATACGTTGAATTCTGCTTTCAACTGAAAGTTGATATGGTATCCACATACACTCCCTCTCTTTGCACTTTGTTCAGTTGTTTTAACCACAGTGGTATTGTGGACTTCGTCACACTCAACAGATCTTTCGAGTTTTATACCGTCGAAAAGATTCCAATTACCTTAAATTAAATTTAAGAACATATTTTAAAACAGCGTTAATATTTTTTACTATACACCAAGATAGACAGCCATTAATGGCATTTGTGGCATAGTTATGCTTTAAAAACTCATCAAATGTCTAATATGGAACTTAGCCACATTTTGCTCTTCCATTCTTATTTATAGTTTATACATTTTTTTAAATTTAACAATAACCACACTAAATATCAATGTATTTAACTAGATTATTGATTATGTTATATTAAGTTAAATTATTGTATGTAGATAACAATATTTTAAAAATATGAATCAATAACATTACTTATATAAAATAAAGCATTCATTCTTTCACACATTCATACTGCATAAAAAACACATTTTTATGCAGTATGGCGGCATATCCCATCAATGATTAGTACATTTCTAATCCCAGAACAAGATATGCACCTCCAGACGATAATTCCAAAACCGCATGTGTACTACTGCGGAATGTGGAAACATGGACCAACCCACCCCGTTGTATGGTCATCAGCATCAAATAAACAAAAATTGCTTTCGCCATTAAAACTGACTGATTTCCCAAAAATTCCTCTTTTTCTTTTCAATGTGGGCAGGTCTTTAATGCCATTTCAATAGATAAATCTATTACCAATTTAAATCTATAAGAAAGAAAAAATCATTTAAAGTTCGAAGCACTCTCTTTCCTTCTTCCTCTAATCCTATTAGAATATGATAAAAATACGGTGAGACGGTGGATCACATTCTGTGAATTCGCTGTCAAGATAACATTTAAGTTTGTGGTTGTGGACAGTGTAGCCGGCCTAACACAACTTTCTTCGTCGAATCTGTCATTTTCATGTTCAGATCATTTTTGAATTGTGCCTTCAAATGTTTTGAATTATTTGTATCGTATTCTTTGCTGTTTTAGCTTTTCTGATTTAGTTTCTGTTTTTGTGAGTTCTGTAGTAAAAAATCTGCGATTATAATTGCAAAAAAATGCCAAAACCGTTAAGCAGTCGGTGTAAGCAACTTGTCTCGTCACTTATCAGTTATTTTGAACAGAAAGGAGATAATGGGCTCCTCTTTTGCCAATAAACGCTGTGAGAGAGGTGTGTATTAATAACTTAGTAGGTCTCATGGTTAATTGGAGTTTTTTAGACAGTTTCAGCTGCACTAAATATTATCATTGGTACAGTTATAGCGATTTCGAAAAAGTTGAAGAATAACGAAATCTTAAAATCACCGAAGAAAAAGCGTCTACATCCAAAACGAGTAACTAATCTAAATCATCTTGATGTGGGCTCAATTCGCAATCAAAATCTATAAAATGCATGCAAAAATGCAAAATGCATGAAAAAACTGAGTAGATTTACATAGTAATTAATCTTGAAAGTATTCATGAAAAACTAAAGAACATGATGCTCTTTCATGGATGTAAAACTTCGCTTCATACACTTCTAAAAGAAATTGGTTTCAAATGGAGTAAGGATCCTCGTAGGAGTCTGATGGAACTTCCAGATGTTGCCTTTAAACGAATCCAATTTTTGAAGATGTATTAAAATATCAACGATAAATCTCTGTTTGGTTTTGTTTATTTGGATGAAACATGGATATTTCAAAATGAGACCTTGAGTCACTCATGGCAAGATGATAATAAAAAAAGTGTAAAGACTACAAAAGTTGATGGAAAAAGGTAAGTGCTATACCTAATACTTAAGTGCTATTAAAGTCATGTTCTCATGAATAATTGTTTTAAGACGTGCCAATAATAACATGTTATTGTAGATATATTGTTCTTCATGCTGGGAACAAGAATGGCTTTATTCCAGAGGTCAAATTAGTCTTCTCTTCTAAAACAAAAATGTTCAAAACATAATGTTCTTTTTAGAAACAAACCTAAAAAAGAATATGTGGCAAATCATATAGCTGAAGAGTGTGGCCACAAAGTGTTACGTCTTCCCCCTTATCATTGCCTATTCAATCTTATAGAATTGATATGAGGGGTGGCCAAAAATTATTACAATCGTCATATAGGTCGAGATAGAAGAACGATTGATAGCTATTTGGATATGTGAAAAGAAGCTTTATCAATAGTTACACCACAGATCTGGATGAACAGCATTAGACATACAGAAGAAGAGATTGAAAGGCGGTAGAATCGCGAAACAATATTTGATAGACTAGAAGTTAATCCCCTAATAATTTACTTGAACAGCGATTCAGATGCTGAAAGTTGTTTTAGTGACAGTGAATAATTAAACTTTGTGTGAACTAAATGAAAAGCCGCTATGTTCACAAGCAGAAGTTTCGAAACAGATTTTTGATTAAAACTTTTAAAGGAAAAACTTTTTGTGTTACTTTTTCATTTACAGTTTTATCCATCATACAAAAGTCAAAGTCTGGGTATTTTGGTGTTGATGTGCCAACATTGTAACGTTAGTGTGTCATAGATTTTGATGACATACAACAATTATTTCCCTGAATGAACTATATTTGGTAATTTGCAGCAATTTCATGCCATTGCTTTATAAATTTACAAATTCCACGGCTGTTTCCAAATGCAATTGATTTTCATGCATTTTTGATTTTCCTAACCGTTATCATTAGAACATTAACATTCACTTTATAACTGATTTAGGGCCGGTTCTACAATGCAAGAATATACCAGGTATAAGCTATATTTGGAATCAAATTTGAAGCGCCCGTTCTGTAGAACGGGAGTTTATTCCAAGTATAGCTTATACCTGGTATATTCTTGCATTGTAGAACCGGCCCTAGATGGGTTAAATTTATTTGCTTATATTGATTGAAATTATTTATTATTTCTAAAAAGGAATAAATCAACAAAACCAACTGTTCAAATAATTTGTCGCACGAAAAATCGATACTTTATTAACAACTTTTTTACAAATCTGTACATTCTGCTTTAGTTATGGTGTCGTTTTATTGAAAATCATTTTTAATGGGTTGTTTCATAAATTTCCGCAATTTTTATAATTTATTTGTTTTTCCTCCATTTTTATTTGGTTTGACTAAGTGTATACAAGGTAATTCAGGAGGAAATGTTAATATTTCAGCTACATATTCACCGAAAATAAATATAAAAGTTTCTATAAACATGGGTCCTATTCTGAACTGTTACAGAGATACAGGAGTACACCTATATATGGATGGCAAATGTAATAAAGAGAGAAAAAATGTACCTTTACTTTTTTTACTACTAAGCAACCATTGTTTATACCAGTTAATTATTAGTTTCTCATTAGAAAATTGTTGTAAAGTTATTTCATTGATTTCATTATGCCTTCGTTATTCTTTCATCATAAATATGCTGATATATTGTTTCTTAAGGGCTTTTTTACAAGTTTTAATCACTGCTGAAGCATCTGGTATGCTTCCAAGTGCGAGAATAGTATCTGAACGGCAATTGAAACTTGATCCTGAACAAGAAGACGAAGAAATTTCTTAAACAACAACTTCCCAAAACGGTGGATCGGACGAGGTGGTCCGCACAATTGCCCAGCTAGATCACCAGACCTTAATCCTCTGGATGATTGCATTTGGGGGGGGGGGGGGGGGGGGGTGTTAAATCTGTGGTATATGCAACTAGTGTAGGCACTAGAGATGCATTACTCGAGTGGATAATAAATGTAGCAGCAGTTATAAGGAACAGACCCGAATCCATTCACAGAATTACTCGAGCTGTTCATAAGAGAGCTGACAAATATTTAGAAATAAATGGTGGTATTTTTGAAAACTATAAAACGTAGCCTAAGTATTTATTAAAAAAGTAATTTATTACTTTATTAAAAAATCTTAAACATCTTAATTTTTGGTTACCCCTGTATCTCTGTAACAGTTGAGTGTAGGACCAATGTTTATAGAAATTGTTATGTTCATTTTCGGTCCCTGAATAAGTAACTGAAATATTGACATTTCCTCCTGAAGTATATGTATTTAGAAGCCCTTTTCTTACTCTACAAAACTACTGGCATCATTTTTCTGCAAAACTTAATTTTCATTAACATTCATTCGAGAAATTCCAGGTGGCAAAAAAATGTATTTTCGAACCTTGCTATATTTCACCTTTCCTCGTGGTCAAAAACCTACAAAAGCAGTTCGAGACATTTGTACCGTACATGGAAAGGATGCTGAAGCCGATCGAACTGCTCGAGATTGGTTTGCAAGTTCAAATATGGCAACTTGGCAACTAGGACGACAGCCCCACTCTGGTTGACCTTCCAACTTCAACAAAGGACCATCTTAAAGCGTTTTTGGAAGAAAACGGCCATCAAACACGCCGATAATTGGCTGATAAGATAGACGAGATAGTCAATATGTTCAATCTATGGGATTTACTCAAAAACTCGGAGACTGAATGTCACAAAAACCGTCCACAAGGAAAATCGTTGCAACAAAACTCCACAAAATCTCGACCGACACCGAGCAACACGCCATTTCGCCCGATACATCTCAACGTCAATATGAAGCAAAAGAACGAGAGGTGAGTCTCACGGAAAATAAGACTTTTTAAAAATAGCTATTTCTAATGGAGACATCTTTTGACGGAGGTAAACGTTTGGTTTGGTTATGAGGATATTAAAGATGACGAACATCCTGGTCTGAAAAATTCCGTGGTTACTCAAAGTAACATTAAAAATGTGCGTGAATAAAAAATCAGCCAATATATTCATTGCGATACATGGAAATGGAATTGAATATGTCCAAAGATTCAGTTCATCGCATTTTGGCCGATCATTTGGGACTTCGAAAGGTTTGTGCATGCTTTGTTCCACACAAATTGGCTGACGATCAAAAATTGCTCCGAATACAACATTGCAAGGACTTTATTAGGGTCGAAAAAGGAAGAAATGACGTTGGGTTCAATATGATCTAGAAACCAATCGTCAAAGTATCGAATAGAAGCACTCGAGCAAGCCAAATCCGAAGAAAAGCAGTCTCGAGAAGTCAAAAATAAAAACAATGTTGATTTGTTTTTACGATTCGGAAAGAATTGTGCACAAGGAGTTCGTTCCACTTGGTCAAACGATCAATGATGTGTTTTACATTGGTGTTATGAAGCGTTTGTTGTCGCATATTTGTCGTGTGCGGCCACAATACTTTTTCCCGCTAATGCGCCGTCCCATCACTCGACGCTCAATCAGCATACAATCATGCAGCATACTTGCTTGATTTGGCTCCCTGCGACAATATGAAGCAAAGGAAGGAGTGGGTGGCCACAAGAGAGACGCCAAAGCCGAGACCCCCATTCCAAGACCATGATCTACGCTTGGTGGCTGGGGGAGTTTTGGGACGGGAGGGTCTCGTGTACTGGAAATGCCGGAGAATATCAGGGCGGTCGACAAGGAAAGTTACCTCGCCTAGCTGCTCTATGTAAATCTCACACAGTAAACTGAATGATCTCCAATGTTAGGTACATCCGCATCCGCTGTACTCTCCAGATCTTGCGCCAACAGATAATAGCCTCTTTCGATCGCTGTCCATCAGGGGTATTAAATGAGGGGTGAAACCTTCGCCAATGATGAGAACTTCAAAAACTTGCTTAACAAATTCTCCGAGCCAGGCCCGTCGATTTCTAGTGTATCAATAAATTGTAGAGAGATGGGAGCAGATCGTAAACAATGACGGAGAATAGATCATCGATTAATTTATTGTTATAACTATCGGTTACTTCAATAAAACTTATTAATAAAAAAGCTGCGGGAACGTACGGAAGAACCCAATAGTTTGTGTTGATATAATATTGCAAAATGTAATGCAATTAAAATATAGAAAATTGCGAAAAATCAGTTTGCTCAAATACATTTCTCTATTATAGATCATTCTAATAAAATCTCAAGACCATAATACTAATTATATATTCTACATGCATTGAATTATGTCAAATATCAAGACATAAAAACCCCTTGGGTGCATGAAGATTCAAACGTTCCATTACAAATATCCTTATCGTGTCCAGCGGTCCAAGAACGACAGACGACGCAGCCGTTTCAACAAAACGACGTCAAAGCGACCAGTTCCTGTATCGATCAAACGCGATAATCGTCGATGCACATAAAAATATTTTAAATCCCGACGAATTCCGAAATTTATGGGCACGCGATTCGGGTATTAAATGAACGCGTGGCCCCTCGGGTCTGATTTATATTCGGTGGTTATTTGACGCTGTAATTTTGGCGTTCTTTGTTTTTCTGTTTATTTTGACAACGTTTGCGATCATCGTAGATTACAAGTCGCAACATTAAAAATTTTCATAAGGAATTTGGTCAATGATCGTTGAAAAAGTCACTGAACGTTATAAATCACATAAATGTTTAATACGAGTGTCATTCGGAAAGTACACGCCATGACGAACGAAAAATAAGTGTTTTGGGACTTTTTAAAATTTTTCTCTTATCATGTTGCAATTCAACACGTTTAGACCAACGACGTTCCAATTTAATATTCCCAGTATAATGCGAATTCTTCAATTCACAAAAACTAAATGGGTGTTTCAATTTTAACTTCATCATTTAAAGTAAATCTTCGTCCAATGACCCATTTCTTCAGGTTTAGAAAGAGGAAGTGACGCTTCGAAGAGGATCCTGCCTTTTGCCAAGCAGTTTATGAGCACCACACCACGAAAATTTCAATAAACCGCAGCCATGACTTTTCCTGCAGACGGAACCGTTATCGCCTTCTTTCAAGCACTTTCACCTGCTCCCACCTATTAATTGGGGCTATGAAAAAAAAATTGTCATAAATGGAAAGATGCTAAATAAGTTTTATAACAAAACTATTTCTATTTTTATTTGTTTTTCCTTTTTTATTTTATTAAATTTTATTAAATTTATTAAAAATTTTATTAAATTTATTGAAAATGTCAAATCGAATTAGTTATTATGTCTGTTTCGTACCATTTTGTATGAACACTACAAAAATAACTGCCGAAAAAATGTTTTTAAATGTGCCACAAGATGTTAAACCTCGAAATCAATGGTTCCAAGCGCGAATTATTAATCCTAAAACAACAAATTTTTACAACCATCTGCCATCAAATATATACAAAATATTATTATTTATAACATTATATCAATTTTTTATGTTTGAGTATTTATTACCTGCTGAAGCTACACAATCGTGACATTCACAGTTTTTTATTAATAATTAAGGCAACTGTATAAGCTGTACTCAGAACTTTATGTTCTGGACATACACGTCCTTTCACCATGTAAATACAATTTTTGCGGTTAAATTAAGCATAACATATAGCTTTGTCACCGTAGTTTTCGCGTGACACCCCACAAATAATTTAATTATATTTAATAGAAATATTTTGTTTCTTATTTAAATTTACATTGTAATTTAAAAAAAAACACAAATTGATGCTTTAGCACCTCGAATTTTAGTTGAATTGAATTGAATGTCACTTTTGAGAATATCTGTAATCATAAAAATATCCACACCAGGTATATTATCAGAATTGCCCTTTATGAACCAAACTTCAATAATTTTGACAGCATATACACAGATAAAACCCGTTGAGAGTACTTACGTGAGAAAACACTTTACCATAATGACGTCACAAACATGGCAGCCAATGTTATCCATTTTTTTTTAATGTAAAAACTTGTTTGCTTTATTCGATCACAATTAAATGCACGCAACTGAAACTTCGCAGCACGCCATCTAACAAGTCATACTTACAACAATATCATAATCATTAACACTTACTTTCGATATCTGTGTCAGGCTGAGACCCTTTTAAACGACCCTCATATCTTAATTTTCAAAATTAACAGAATACAAATTTTTAATTCAAAACACAGATATAATAGTGACGTTGTTATAAAATGCCATCCAACTCGTTCAAATATTCCCCCCCCTGGTGTATTATTATTCTAGTTCATACTATATATTAATCAAAGTAATACTAAGACTGAAAAAATATCATGAGTACGATAGTTCTCAGAAAATACAGAAATCACCGAAAATACTGATTTGATGAACCACCTCAACTGAGATGGACGGATTATCTTAAGAAACAAACTGGATCAAGATGAATACAAATTGCCCAAGACAAGAGAAAGCTGGAAAAGGAAGAGGAGGAGGCCTATATCCAGGGATGAATATTTAAGGCTGATTAGATAGATAGATAGACCGATTTTCAAACGACAGTGTAGGCTTACAAATTAATGCTAAATATTATATAGAAGTGATCGTAAAAAAATGATATTATTACTAACAACCAGTTATATCTAACTGGAATGTAGAGGTTTTAGTAAGCGGTTTCTCATCTAAAAGCGTCAATTTCCTTAACCGTGATGCTCTGGGGACCAGTATCAAAAACAGTCCATTGAGGCAATTCAATTTAAAATTCCCACTAAAAATAATGATTGATAGCCAGAAAAAAAGTAAAAACAAAATAAAGCGAAAATGGTTTAAAAAACCGAAACTGAAGAAAAAGGGGAGCGAGAGTATAAGTAGGAAGAAGAGTAGGGATATTATCAATGGGAAAAATTACGAGCAAGAGAAGAAAGGAGGGGATGGAATGGGGGAGAAGATAGATCAGAAAACATGGCACTTTGAGGTCAGCAAAGACTCGTTTATTATTTCAACATAGAATTTTAGTGAATAATGATTCTTTGAATGCAACCAATAACATGGGTTGGTCAAAATATTACACAAAAACCAATTTCCAATACCACATTTTAATAATTAACTTCCAACATTTGATTTTATTGAGGATACTATCAAAAGCAGATTGTATTTTAAATTTTTTTCACACGATTATCAACCAACCCCTCATTATACCGAAACATCCTGTATGAGCTAAAACGATGCCAAAAATCATTAAATACATAAAACAACCCCCCGGAAAGACCAAGAATGATCAGTCGACCGTAAAAATACATACTAAACGATTTGTCGTTGATTAATGTTACCCTTTAGTTGAATAACTACCTTTCTAGCAGGTGATACCTGTAATTTATCGATTGCAAGTTGTAATATGCCGTGAATTTAGTTAAATAAGAAAATACATAACAGAGAAAAAAGCAATATTTTTTACTGTAGAAAGATAATTATGTACGAGCGGTATTTTTTAAATAAGGTCCGTTTGTGAATGAGAGTGGGAATGACGCGTAATCATCGCAATGCGCTTGCGCGTCTGCTCCCTGCATGCTTTGCCTGCGTTTAGACGCCATTTGCAGCCGTATCATATATCTGTGTGCTGAGCTGTAGAAGTATACAATATTTAAGAAAATTGAGTCGCCCGTCGACTGCGAGATACGATCTGTAATTCGATTCCTGAATGCAAGAAACTTGGCAGCACCGGAAATTCACCGTCAGATCTGTGAGGTTTAAAGTGATAATACTATGAGTGACAGTAAAGTTCGAAAGTGAGTAAGGATGTTCAAGGACGGGCGGGTTAATGTGCATGATGAGCCACGCCCTGATTCTGATTTCTGAAGATTTGATCGTGATGTGGACAACAAAATTCGAGAGAATCGACATTGTTACGGAGAAACTGAATTATCGAAAATTGTGTTCTTGGTGGATTCCAAAACTGCTTTCTGACGATCACAAACAAAGAGATTGGGCTTTGCTTTATCGCTTTTGACTCGATACAATCAGAAAGGAGATGCATTGTTAGACCACATCGTTACATGAGATGAGACTTGGGTATCTCACATGACTCCTGAGCCCAAGCAACAGTCAATGAAATGGCACACATCGTCTTCAGTCAGAGTGAAAGCCAAACTATCTTTTGGGACAGGAAAGGGATTTTGTTAGTGGATTTTATGCCGAGAGGCACATCAATTCTAATGCATATTGTGTCACCTTGAGAAAACTGCGGCGTGTCATACAAAACAAACGGCGTGGCCTACTGAGCACATTCCAGCCTATTCCAGCACATAGAAATATTAATTGAAGACTGGAATGAAATAAATATTATTTATCATGCATTCTTTGACAATAATTTATTTTTATGATTATTTTCATGTTTTACAAGTTTGCTTCTTTGACGAGTTAACTAAATTTTGCAGGACAAAAGCTCATTTGCGCAAAGACGCTCCGGAGAAAAAATTCTGTCTTGGTCAGGTTATTCATCGGACTGGAACCCAACTGAAAACCTGTGGGAATTGGCGAAGAGGGAAATAGCAACGAAAGTGATGAAAGAATAATATTAATAAGAACAAATAATTTAAAAAGAAATAAAACAATTTTTTTATTCCTTTTTAAAAAATGAACTATCACAACGTAACGGACAAATTAATCAATAATTTACAAATAATTTAGTCCATTTTTAGTCCATACTTTATAATCATTTTTAGAAAAATAGTATTCGAATTAAATATAATTCGTTTATTCAAGATCTAATATTGTTGAACTTTTTTGATTAAAATAATATTAATTTAATTACTTCAAGCTCTCCCTAATGTAAGATAATGTTTTTAAGTGTTTGTGTTGGCACGTCGTTTATTAAGGTGACCTCGACAGCCTCAATCTCGAAACGGTTTTATTACCAGGTCTGTAAATATGAAAACGGAATTTGCCCATAGATGGCCCTAGCTGTCAATGTAATTACCGTCAAACCGCGTCATTAGTGCCATTTCCTTGTTGACATCTGACAAAAATTTTCAACTCACCACAATACATGTTTCATACAACATATCAAATTTTGTGCCTGGAAATTACGATTTGCCGACAGTATTGATTTTCTGCTACCATTTGAAGAAAACTGCTGCAGAATCGCATCGAAGACTTGTCAAAGCTTACGGTGAGCATGCTTAGTATAGTATATCACAGCTAGTACATAGTGCTTAGTATATCACAGTACTTTGAGTGGTTTAAAAAAATCAAAAGTGGCGATTTTGGCGTGAGAAACGAAGAACGTGGAAGACCACCGGAAAAAATTTGAACACCGGGAATTGCCAGCATTGTTGGGTGAGGATGGCGCTCAAACGCAACTACAACTGGCGGCTCAATTAAATGTGACAGGAGAAGCCGTCTCTATACGTTTAAAAGCCATGGGAAAGATCCAGAAGATGGAAAAATGGGTTTCACATGAATTGGATGAAAGACAGCAGGAAAACCGAAAAACCACTTGCGAAATGCTGCTCGCCAGGTACAAAAGAAATTCATTTCTCCATCGAATTGTGACTGGCGATAAAAAGTGGATATATTTTCAGAGTCCTAAGCGTGAAAGATCATGGGTAATACCAGGTGAACCATCGATATCGACTGCAAGGCCAAATCGCTATGGACGGGAGACAATGCTCTGTGTTTGGTGGGATCTAGTATAAGCTGATCTAGTATAAGCTGCTAAAACCTGGCGAAACCGTTAATACTGAACGTTTAGTTATGAAATACTTTCGCATGGGGCTTACTTACCAGACTTGGCTCCATTCCATTACTACGTATTTGCAACTATGGGACACGCACTTGCCGAGCAGCGCTTCACTTCTTACGAAAATGGCCCGATGCCTGGTTTGCCTCAAAGAAACAAGTTTTGTTTGGCGTGGCATCCACAAATTATCAGACAGGTGGGAAAAATAGGCAATACTTCTAGCAATGGGCAATACTTCGAATAAAATATTTTTTATTATTTTCATACAACAAATGTGTATTTCCTATACAAAAATTCCGGTTTCATATTTACATACCTGATAAGTCTCTTATGTGGAAGCCCCCAGCTTTCTTAAGCACGATTGGTTAATTGAGATAATTCAATTTAAAATTCACACTAAAAATAAAGGTTGATTGCCGGAAAGAAGAAAACTAGAATGGAATTAAAATAAAGAAAAAAAAATAACGAAAAAACAGAAGCTGAAGATGAAGAGCATAAAGAAAAAGGAGAACAAGAAAATATATATACAAAACAGGAGGAATGGGATGGAGGCAACGGGAGAAAAGGTTAAAGAGAAAGGAGATTGGAACAAGAAGTCAGAAAGCATGACAGTTTGGGGTCAGTGAAGACCCTTCTATTATTTCAACATAGAATCTTGACGGATCATATTGGTACCACGATGACTCAACATTCAATCATCTAAGAATATTTCCAAGAAAATATGGTTTTCAACTAGCATTTTGATTATATCCAAAAAGTGTTAAATGTGAGCTTGATTTTCATAATACTCCCCATTCGACTGCCAAAATTCTATAGCTCACATGCACGTGCTTTCTCAACAAAGCTCTGTTTTTATGCAGATCATTTTCTATTAACTCCCGGCCATCTTTTAGGGCCGGTTCTACAATGCAAGAATATACCAGATATAAGCTATACTTCTAAGCTAACTCTATTCCTCTTCACAGAGATACCTCATAAAAAGTATCTGGACTGCAAAATACAAGATACTTTTAAGTAATGTATTTGAGATATCAGATACAAGATACTTTTAGAAATGGTAATTTCAAATACCATTTCTAAGACACAAAATACGTATTTTCAAAATAATTTTTTTACATAAAATATGTTTTTATTTTTAAACATATTTGTTTGTATACAATCTGCAAAACGTTCTTTATGGTTTTAAATGAGACTTACGTAAAACCAGTTCTTCAAACATCCGATCACTCATTTTTCTTCGATAGGGTCTCATTATCATCCCCCCGAAAGACAAGAGTCGCTCCACAGAGGCGGAACTCGGCAAACAGGTGATATATTAAAAAAAAATATTGTTGGATAAATATTAAAACCTTTTAGGCAGATATCCTTATTATTTAAGTATTGAAGTGATTCTAAGTCAGCGGTACTGCCAGTAGACCCTGTGTTGTCGCCATTAGCGGCACTAGCAATAGAGGATTCAGAGTCCTCTAAAAACAATAAGATTCGTCTTTTGTCTTTTTTTATGGCCCCTCCATTGCTCTTTAAAGCCTCTGATTTTTGCTTTTTGGTGACCTATTAATTTGCTATGTTTCAATCTGGACAAGCTCTTTTACATATTCTTTAAATACTTTTGGTAGCCATTTCATTAAAAAAAACGAATGGCACACTGAGGCTAATATGGCATTATTTGCTACAAGCTCAAACTGTAAAAACTTTTTGAAACGTTTATTTAGATTTTCTTTTCAGATTCATTTTAAGACATTTAACCTTATGCTGGATTCTCATAAGTTCTGGTAGTAAACAACCGTTGTAGGTGTCTTTATCCCCTTACAAACTTTGAATAGCTTCTGCTATTGGCTTTAAACAGTTCACATTTCATCATAAAAAATGTATTTCATAGTCCTTAAAAGGAGGCAACTTAAGGCTTTTCATGGTTTCATTAAGACGCTCATGCACTGCTAAAAGGTCTTTTACGGAATTATATTTTAATAATAGTTCCATCGGATAGCGCATGGAGAAGTTGGTGACTTCTCTGTCAATTCCAAATATGTTTCACATGCTTTTGATTACCAAGAACATAAATTCCAGAGTGCTTGGCACTTTGCTAAGGCCGCATCATGCAGTTTTTTTTACCCCTGTACTGGCAACCGAATGCAAAGTGTGCGTAGTACATTTTTCATGTTCTGACAGTAGAAAATCATCACTTTCCGGTGCTGAAGAAGGATCTAGAAAAGGTTCTGGTAGCAAATCATCTTCATGATCTTCATCGAGTGGTGTTCTTTCAAGATCTTCTTCATATGAAATGTTTGCAGGATTTGTGGCTAGAACATCTGAATCAGATTTTCCAAATACTTCGAAGGCCTTTACCATATTTGATCCATTATCTGTTACTGTTTTTACAATTTTGGATGTCTTTAAATCAAACTCTGAATGTAATGATATCTGAATGAATCGGCTATCATTTCGGCAACGTTATCATATTTGCGAGTCCTTTTGAATTTTCTGCATGCAATTGCGGCACTTTTCCTCTCAAAAGTCTCACTTTCAATCAAATGGACTGTAACCTCCAAATAGCTTCTTTTAGAAGAAGACCAAACATCAGCTGTGGGGCAAACAAACTCCACAGTCTTCAGAGCCATCTTTATTTTTTTTCTGCAGAGTGAAAGCAAATCTGATATATACCTACTTAAATTAAATATAAAATTACATGATTCGTATATTTATTTACATGATGATATTTACATGATTTATATTATATGGTTCAAAAATAATATTATAATAATTCGACTTAATTCGACACACGATTTGACACGATAAAATATGGCGCGGAAGAAAGGCAAGAGACAATAGACAGGCGGACGAGTGTTTGTTTATTGTTTTCATAGTTCGCCGTAAAGAAGGCATCAGGCAAAGGTAACTAGACCATACAACCTTGTCTTTTGATATAGGTTAATTAATTTTACGAATGCGTTCAGTTTTTGTTCTTATGATGCTGTAACGTAAAAAATGCATAAATAGTATTTAGCATTTCCAAAATATAAAGAAAAAAATACAAAATATAAAATAAAGATTAAGAAAAGTATTTCAGATACAAGTTGAAAATACGTATTTTGTGTATATGTATTTCAAATACTTGTATCTCAAATAAGTCACATCACTGTCTTTAGAAGCGAAAAACTCAACGCCGCCAGTTTTTACCTCTTCTTCATTCCTGATGTGTTTTTCTCGCAAAAAAATTAGCCATTGATCGGAACTAGTGAAAATCTGATGGCCGAGAATTCGTTAATTTTTTTGGGGTGATCAGATGTGAAGTGTGTGGTCCTGTGTTGCCTTGCTGCAAGATGACTTTTTTACGGTTGACCAAAACTGGATATTTTTCAGCCAGAACAGCCCATACTCTGTCTAATTGAGCTGAGTAGAGTTTTGAATTTATCGCCCTACCATCAGGAACCAACTCAAAGTGAATTATTACGACTTGACCTTCCCTTATCTTCAATAGTTATGTCTCCCTGCCTGACCTTTTTAAACCAGAGGTGAGCCGTGTGGATTAATACGGCACCTTTGCCCTCTACTTCGAAAAAAGCGGCGACAGTCGCTTTGAAGCATATTTTAAAATAATGCCTTCAAATTGCGCGATTTATTTCACTCGTTTTAACGTTTTTGTTAAAGACAGTCGATTGAATATTTCGTAGTGAATTTAATACTGCAAAAGGAACGGAACAAAAAGTTGAAAACGGATTAAACATCTGAGAAGTGAAGTACAATTGTTTAAAGTCGCAGAGGCGCTAAACACAAAATATTTTTTTATCTTCTAGATGCGCGTTTCGCTAACCATGTCAGCATCATTAAGAGATGATTCGATCTGAGCTGATGATACTAATATAGATAGCGAAACGCGCGTCCAGAAGTTAAAAAAAAGTGATTTGATATTTAGCGATAAATCTCTTAGTTTTCTTAGTTAGAGTTAAGTATTTCACACCGAAGGTTCCAATAGAAGAATTGATATAATCCTTTACTTATAAACAAAGGAAGAAACGAAAATACTTTTGTTATACCCTAGTAATATAAAGGGCCTTTCAAATTGAGCGGTTTTTTAATTATTGAATAAAACACAGATGGCGTGGTGAATTTGCCTAAGTCTAGAATCATTTCAAAAGTGTAATGTATGACATTTATAAAAATGGAGTCGTACACAATACAACAATGCGATAAAATTGTTGAATTATTTTATGAAAATGGGCGAAAGTGTTGCTGAAGACCCAGAAATTGTCATTAGTCGACGTTCACAACAATTTGGACTCAGTGAATCCAGAATATGGTGTATTTTACGAAAACATTTAGCTCTGAATGCATATAAGGTTCAAATATCACAGGAACTAAAGCCGCTGCATCATTCAAACCGTCGTGAATTTGTCAATAGGATTAAAGAACAAAACAGATGATTTTTTTAATGAAAATAATTTTTTCAGATGAAGCATATCTTGAAATTAGTGGTTATAGGAATAAACAAAATTGCCGCATTTGGAGTGAGGAAAATCCACGATTGATTCATGAGAAACCTTTACATCCCAAACGAGTCACTGTTTGGCGTGCATTATGGCATTATGGCATTATGTAATTAGGCAGTATTTCTTTCACAGTACTACTGGCGAAGGTGTAACTGTGAATGGTGTTCGATATCGTGAGATGATAACTAGATTTTTGTGATCTAAATTGAATAATATTGATCTGGAGGATATGTGGTTCCAACAGGTCGGCGCTACACCTCACTGTGCTAAGGAAACAATTGATTTGTTGAAAGAAAAAATTCCTGGACTAGTTATTGCAAGAAACGGTGATGTTAATTAGTCACCGAGATCATGTGATTTGACACTGTTGGACTATTTTTTTTTGGGATTATGTGAAAAGCCAGGTCTATAAGAACAACCTACAATCGATTCCTGAACTAAAGGATGAAATTATTCGAGTCATTGATGAGATAGAGGTTATGCCAAAATTTCATCCAAAATTTTGACAAAAGAGTGGACGTCAGCTGCAAGCGGCGGTCATTTGGCAAATATTGTATTTCGTGTTTAAATGGCATACACTATGCTGCAATTACCAATAAAAAGTATTTGAAAGACAATTTAATTCGTTTAGTACCTTAAACGTTTCGAGACATCGTTTAATTTCAAGCAAAATTTAATATTGGGGCGTTGCTCCGTCGCGGTTATCCGATGAGAGCTATAGAACAACCGCTACATTTCACACCATTACAGAGTCAAATGCAATAGAACATTTGATTCATAAAATTACGCCCAAATGCTGAATTATGAGAACAAGTTCTTCAAAAATGAATAGGAAAAAAACAGCAAGATATGCAAAAGTTAAGCTTTCTTAGATACATAAAATTACTATAAAGTTTAATAACAAAATTAATTTTTATATTTTTAATAATTAAATCGGAATAAAAAAATTTGTAAATTACAGTTCCTATTAACCGAAGAGGTGGTTACTATCTCCTTGTTTTATATCATTCCGTGCCATCTAAACTTGTTCTCGCGGTTCATTTCAAGAGTTTGGTGACCTTAATGAAAACCAGAAACATATTTTACAATAAACAGTGCGAAAATAGATACTGCAATTTTAGTATTGGTCGTAAATTATCACCTACATCTACTATTTATTTATCATAGCCTTACCATTAATAAACTTCACTCCTAAAATATTAGGTTACAATAAAAGGTATGTTAGATTGTTTCCTCGATGATACTAATTATCCATGTTTTATAGATTTAAAAATATTGCTTAAATTATATAAAATCTGGTTACTAATTAATTCATTAAATATGAGGGCCGCTCGAAAAAGTCTCCGCCAAACAGAGATGGTACAAGGATGGACCAAATGATATTTGTCAAGTATCATTCGATAGAGAGCGTGCTGCAAAGTTTTCAATGCCTGCTTTTAGCTGTATATTTGTTTGCTTGTAGTGGTGATATACAAATGTTTAAGCTATTGTAAATTACTTTGTTTTTAGAGGTTTAACACATGCGGACGAAGAAAAAGTTAACTTACCCTTTAAATTATTCTCCCTCCTACCTTTCGTTAAAAAACTGGCTGAATTTAAAAGTGGTCTTACATCCACTTTAAATGAACGTTCGGGACCCTCAAAAACCGTTGTGGAAGGCACGCGAGCTTGTTGAAATTGTACTGACCTGGTAAGTAGTCTCTTATGTGGAAGCCCCCAGCTTTCTTAAGCGCGATTGGTTAAAGTTTGATTTCAAAAACATACCATTGAGATAATTCAATTTAAAATTCACACTTAAAATAATGGTTGATTGCCGGAAAGCAGAAAAATAGAATGGAATTACAATAAACTAAAAAATAAAAAAAACAGAAGCTGAAAATGAAGCGGGAGAAGAAAAAGGAGAACCAGAAAATATACATAAACTGGAAGAAGGGGATGGAGACAAAGGGGAGACCTAAGACGAAGAGAAGACAGAACGGGATAAACGAGGAGAAAAGGATAAAGAGAAAGGGGATTGGAACAAGAAGAAGACAGGCTCAATTTAAAAACTGGCTGAATTTAAAAGTGGTCTTACTTGTGACCCGTGTAACCCCTGTGAAAGGAACGCGAACTCGCTGGCCTTATAAACATATTAATAGACCGTGTCTACTACATTTTTTACAATGTTTTGTATATGAAAAAGCTTTCCGCTCGATGGGTGCCACGTTTGGTAACAGTCGATCAAAAACGTTTCCGAATGAATACTTCTCAATAGTCTTAGACTTATTTAAACAGAAAAAACAGTTCCATTTATGAACAGTGCCAAAAAAGGATTGCTCGTTCACTACGATGATATGCCTGCACACAGGCATCGTGTTGTTACTGCAAAACACCATGACCAATGCTTCGAAGTGCTTTCATATGAACTATTCGTCGGATTTGACTTCCAGCGAGTTTTCTTTAAATTCCAAATAAAGTATGATAAATACAACATGTAAAATATTTGACGAAGATATAATAATAATAATTTTATTACAGTAAATTAATGATCAATATAGTAAATAACCATATAACACAATGCACAACGGTATATAAACTCACATACCAATTATTATATACAATGGGTAAAAAAGTATTTAAACACAAATTTTTTAATTTTTAATTAAACTAAATTTAATTGATTAATTAATGTTTTAATTTCAATAACTTATTTATTAATAAAAGGAGATAGACTAATTTGTTTTTAATTAATTAACAAAGTACTTTCACACATATTCACAGTGTAGGATTTTTAAATATTTCAGTTTTTTTTTAATTAAAAAATTAACCCAAATATGTATTTGAACAAAACATACTAAGATTTTAAATATTCTTGCTTATAAACTTATCATCCTTATATTGGGTTGTTCCATAAGTTTCCACCGTTTTTATAACTCCTTTGTTTTTCCTCCATTTTTATTTTGTTTGGCCAAGTGCATATATACATTCGAAAGCCCTTTTTTTTTCTACAAATCCATTGGCATAATTTTTTCTGAGAAACTTAATTTTAATTATCTTTTAGGCTTTTGAAATGGAAATTCTAGGCGGAATAGGTGGCCGCAGGAGAAACGCCAACGCGCAGAGAATTAATGAAGAACTCCATCCCAAGAAAACCATGATCTGCGACCCTGAATGATCTCGAATGATAAGTTCTTCTGCATCCCCCGTACTCTCCAGATCTTGCACCAACCGATTAGCCACTCTTCCACACGTTGTCCAACTAAATAAGGGGTGTAACCTTCGCCAATGATAAGGACCTCAAAAACCGGCTTAACAACTTCTTCGAGTCCAGTCCCGGCGATGTCTAGTGAAACAGCAAGAGATGAGTGCAGGTCGTGAACAATGACGGAGAATACATCACTGATAAATTTGTTGTTATAATTGTTGCTTTTTTTCAATAAAAATTAGACGTCTTTTTAATAAGAAGGCAGCGGGAACTTGGAATAACCCAATAGTTGAACTAAGTATTACTAGTAACGTAGTAAGTATAACTAAGTATTACATTGCATTCGTTGCCTAACTAAAAACAATGTGAGGGAAAAAAACTGAATTAATTACCTTTATCGGTGTGAAAAAATTTTTTCCATGAAAATGGTTTGACTTATAGGAAAATTGCTACTACGTTGAGATTGAATGTTTTTAAACCGCACTACGTCGTCAAAAGAAAAGAACAAAGGGGTACTGTGGAAAAAGAAAGACGTTCTGGAAGCCCGCGAAATTTAATCCACCGAAAACGACGAAATATCGTCAACCTAGTGATCCCCGTTTACAAGTGTAGAAACTTTAGCTAAGGTCCTGACAACAACTTCTGGTAAGATACTTTTTGTTCAAACTATACGAAATGTTCCTCATAAAAATTCAATAAAAGGCAGATCACCAACGAAGAAACCGTTTATAAATGAAAAAAAACAGGATAAAACGTCTGTAATTTGCTCAAACCTCAAATCCAAAAAACTGAGGACTTTAGGAAAACTATTATTTTCAGTAAGTAATTGTTTCATTTGGCGAAAATCCAAAACGGCTCTTCATCATCCCAAATATACAGCACAGTGTCGGGATCATGGTTTGGGGATGTGTGGCATCAACTGAAGTGGGGAATTTAGAAGTTATCGAGGGTCATAAATGGAGAAAATTATGGTGACATGTTGCGCTGTTATTTCTTCGACAGTGCTAAAAAAACTTTGTAGGAATGTTTTTAATTATAACGGAATAATAACACAAAGCAAACCATCTAATAAAACGAAAGAGTGATTGCTGTACAATGTTAAAAAAAGGTTTAAAACACTTCCTGGTTGCCTGACGTAAACTTTATAGAAAATATGTGACATATGCTGGACTTGAAGATTTTCAAACGTGGGAAAATGAAAAATCTTGTGTTGCCCAGTACGCAATCGAACATGACCACAATGTAGACATTAGTAATTTAAGACTGGTTAAAACTGTAAATTACAATAGGGCTTTGGATGTATATGAAAGCATTCAAAAAGAAAAGAGTAAGAAAATCATGAACCGAGATAAAGGACCTATTCCGTTCAGTCAACTTTTTCAATTATTAATGTAAGGCTCAGTAAACTTCACGATTCATTTTTTTCCTCCTTTTTCTTCCCCTTTTTTCTTTTTTTCTTTTATCCTTTTTTACATTGTTCATTAGGTAGGTAGTACGTTTCCTAGGTAATAGGTTAATAATTAGGGTTATCAAAAATTATAGTCAAAAATGATAAAGCACACCCCAATCTCATTGTTTTGTAATCGTCGGTCTTAGAATCCACCGAGAATACAATTTTCGATAATTCAGTTTCTCCGAAACAATGGTGTACAAAACTGACCTGGAAACCTGTGGAAATTCACTTGATAACTTTGAAATCGTGAATCGTCGATTCTCTCGAATTTTGTTGTCCACATCACGAACCGAATCCAGAAATCAGCGAAGCTCGGCCAGGGTGTGGCTCATCATGCACATTAACCCGCCCCCGTCCTTGGACATTCTCACCCACTTTCGAACTTTACTGTCACTCAGCATTATCACCGTAAACCTCGAAAGAATCGAATTACAGATCGTATCTCATAGTCGGCGGGCAACTCAATTTTCTTAAACATGATAAACTTCTCCATCTCAGCACACGTACAGATGGAGATACAGACATAAACGCGCGCAAAGCATGCTGGAAGCAGATGCGCAAGCGCACTCCGGCGATTACGCGTCATTCTCACTCTCATTCGCAACGGATCATATTTAAAAAATTCCCCTCGTAAAAACGGAAGAGTAATTGATCTTTTAGCGTTCTGTGTACAGTCCAATGAGAAACTACAATATATCGCACAACACCTCGAGTACATTTGGTAGAATCCCCTTCAACAAAATGTAAAATTTGTTTTTCAATTCCAGGACCGACTTTTTGCTGCCGTCCGTTCCACACTACTCGTATCCAAAAGTCTTTGAGAAACTTGGATACATGAAGCCGACCTAGAAACGGCCTTACGCCTTTGGAATTTTGGAGATATTTTCCGTAAATACGCCTAGCTCGTTCGGAATTTTGAAAAGGTTTCCCGTAAATAAAAAGCATATCCTGATATTCGTATACAGAATATATTTTTGGTTATAAATTGAACTTAAATGCATGCACTGAAATACTGAAATAATTGTTATCGGTATTTTATAATACCAATCTTTGTCGTGGCGATATTGCAACGTTGCTACATCCTTCAGGACTGATATGGGTATGATTCTTAATTAAAAAAAAAAATGTTTTAACAATGTACATTAGTTTATTTATGATTTGATAACTTTGCAATTTTTTTCTCTAGAATGCTTAGGTTCTTGAATTTGCTCCAAGGAACTTTTTTCTTCAAAATAATATGAAGAATCGTTGGTTACATTTACGAAGTTTCCCTTATATCTGTATAGTGAAAAAAATATCGGCCCCTAAATCTAGTATTTAAATTGTACATCCGATCGAATCGTATTATATCGATTGTATTATATGATATGGAGGACTTTTGAATCATAATAGGGCAGTCTCCCCACACTATCACAATATCACAGTAATTCATATTGTTTGGTACAGTCATCTCCGAGAGTCTAATTTTCAGATTAGTAGTCAGGATATGTCTTTGGGGAAACAGTTTCTTCAAAGCACCAAAACCTATTTTGAGTTTAGATGTTTTAAAGATGCTAAATTTTTAGTGTCTATCTCCACTCGAAGACTCCTTGCGCACAGGAGAAGATTGCATTGATGAATTTTCCTTGTTTTTTGAATATTTTTAATAATCTCCACGGGCCATGTCACTTTTCATGCATACCAGGTTCTATCTAGGTACCAACCTAGATAGAACCTGGGCGGGTCACGGACGATTTCACACAGTTTGACTGCTGCGGACACACAGGATGGCGTAAGAAGCCGATTACCAGGTATGTAAATATGAAACCGGAATTTCTGTTTAGAAAATACACGTTTATTGTATGAAAAATATTGCCCATCACTAGCTATACATTTTCTGCCAAATCTGGCAATTTGTGAATGCAACGAAAAAAATATTGCTCTTCTGAGGCAAACCAGTCATCGAGCTATTTTCGTAAGAAGTGAAGCGCTGCTCAACAAGTGTGTGTCTCATCGATGCAAATAAGTAGTAATCGGATGGAGCCAAGTCTAATGAGTAAGCATCATGCGAAAGTATATCCGAACTAAAGGCCTCAATAATTGTCAATAATCCTTGACCAGTTTTGCTGTGTGCAATGTTACATTATCATGAAGCAAAATCACTTTGTGTTGCCTTTTTTGATATTCTGGTCGTTGTTCACGCAAAGCTTGATTCAAATCGATCATTTGTTGTCGGCAGCGTTGAGTATTGATGGTTTCGCCAGGTTTTAGCAGGTCATAATAGATCACACTCTTCTGATCTCACCAAACACAGAGCATTGTCACCCGTCCATCGCGATTTGGCATTACCCATGATCTTTTACACTTAGGATTCTTAAAATATATCCACTTTTCATCACCAGTCATAATTCGATGGAGAAATGGCTTTCTTTTATACCTGGCGAGCAGCATTTCGCAAGTGGTTTTTTGGTTTTGCCGCTGTCTTTCATTCAGTTCATGTGGAACCCATTTTCCCATCTTCTGAATTTTTCCCATGGGTTTCAAATGTATAAAGACGGCTTCTCATGTCACATTTAATTTATCCGCGAGTTGTAGTTGAGTTTGAGCGTCATCCTCATCCAACAATGCTTGCAATTCGCTGTCTCCAAACTTTTCGGCAGTCTTCCACGTTCTTCGTTTCTCACGTCAAAATCGCCACATTTTAAACCACTCAAAGCACTGTGATTTACCAAGAGTATGCTCACCGTAAGCTTCGACAATCATTCGATTCGATTCGGCAGAAATTTTCTTCAAATGGTAACAGAAAATCAATATATATACATATACATATACATATACATATACATATATATATATATATATATATATATATATATATATATATATATATATATATATATATATATATATATATATATATATCATCATTATCAGCCCGTGTCGATCCACTGCAGGATGAAGGCCTCTTCAGCATGCTTCCAACTTTCGGTACTGAGCTCTCCTCTGCCACTCGGGTCCAATATACTTAACGATGTCATCAGTCCATCGTGCTTTCGGTCTTCTTCGTGGGATTGCGATCAAGCGGTATCCACTCCAGGATTGCCTTGATCCATCTGTCGTCCCTTCGCCTCTCTATATGGCCTGCCCATCTCCATTTCTATTGCTTTACTCTTCCAATGATATCACAGACCTTCGTTTGTTCCCTCATGTTGATCCATACGCAGGGTTTTCTGTCTCGTCTTGTAATGCCGAGCATAGCTCTTTCCATTCCCCTCTGTGCTACCCGAAGTTTTTGAATTGATTGCGATGTGAGTGCCCAGGTTTCACTTCCATATGTCATAACGGGTACAACGCACTAATCGAGGACTTTTCTATTCATGCAAAGTGGGAGTCTGCTCACAAACAACTGCTCTCTGCAAACAAACAACTATGTTGAGCCTGCCAAATGCTTGCCAGCCACATTTAACACGCCATTCTACCTACCGGGCGGTATTTCCCTCCATCGAAATCCTCTGCCCAAGATATATAAAGTGGTCCACAATCTCCAAATCCATTCGACCGCTCTCTTCAGTGGTCTAGTCAAATCCAGCTTACTTTAAGCAAGGGGTACGGTGTCTTCAAACTCGTGTACCCCTTGATTTCCAGGTCGAGCAAGCTAAACCCTTTCATCAAAGTAAATATCTATAATACCTTAATTAGATCTGTATATTTATACGGTCTATTAGTGTATTTTCGCTTCCTGTTACCTTATTCGGTGCAGAGATTGCAAATTCTCCAGAACAAAACCTTGCGTTTGGCACTCAACGCTCCATGGTTTGTTCGGAATGCCCAAATTCATGCAGAAACCGGAGTCCCCACGGTTTCGCAATTCTTTGAAAAAGCTTACGAGAAGTTTGTTCTAAAAGCTTCTCTAAGCGAAAACCCGCTCATCCGGAAAATTCCGGAAAATTTGCCCGGACCCCCCCAGGCAAATTGAGCCATAACCCCCAAAAATCCTTTCTACGGGCGGCAAGCAGAAGGGAACCGAATATTCGATTCCTGGCTTGCGTAAAGCCGCTTCGACTATAAAGAATGATGCTCATCCCCGGCGTCGGACCGCCATTCGACGAAACACTCCATCGTTTTCGGATGGAGTGAAAAATACTTAAAAATAGAAATCTAGCTATTGCTCTTTTTCCGTTCTTATTAACCTCTAGAAGTTCGCCAGGACTTTAAGATAATTGAAATACTATCCTTCTTGTCTTTCTTTAACTTAAATGATAGCCGGAATCTTCAATTCCGGCATATCACAGGTCAGCTAGAGACCCCCAAAAATAAAAAGTGCCCATCTCAGGGTCGTAATCTTATTAGGCACTAGTAGGAGCCTCCGGGCTAACTAAAAAACCTGGCTGAAGAAGTCGAAGTCTCCAAATCCGTCCCTAAAACTGAAATTCTTCTGCCCTCAGCGAACATAACCTGACTCTTTTTCAGGTTATTTTTTAAGCCAAATGGGTGGCCAGCCATTTACCGCTCTTTTATGCGTCTTTGCAGCTCCTCTGGGACTTGTGAAAGGAAAACGATATCATCTGCAAATCTAAGATGATTTAATTTTGCACCATTGATCTTTACACCATCCTGTTTCCAATCCAATTTACAGAATACTTCTTCAAGGGCGGCCGAGAAAAGAATAGGCGATATTGCGTCACCCTGTCGGACACCCCGTTCTACATTAATTCCCACCAGATCATCAAGGTGAATTGTCGCTGTAGCTCCATCATATATCGATCCTAAAAGGTTTACATGTGCTTTATCTACCCCCTGACTCAGCAATGCATCCATTATGGCTTGTTTTGAGATTAAATCAAATGCTTTTTCGTAGTCGATAAACAAAGTACAGCGGCATGGTATTCTTCGTTGTGCATTTCTATGGTCTGCTATTCAACCTGAATTTGATCCATCGTACTGAATCCACTTCTGAATCCTGCTTGCTCTCTTGGTTGTGCGTCATTCAGTTTTTTAATATTCTTTTAGATATTATCTTAGTGAAAACTTTGCATATTACTGATAGGAGGCTTATTGGGCGGTAGTTCTTTAAATCCTCCTGTGCTCCATTTTTAAGTAAAAGGATCACTTCTGCATTTTTCAGTCAGGTACTTTTTGTTGGCATTTTGAGTATAATTTTGCCAGTGTTTTATGTAACGTCCGACCACCAGCTTTTAGCATTTCGTCAGTTACACTGTCCTTTCCTGGAGCCTTGCCGTTTTTCATCTATTCTATAGCATTGTTATTTTTGATTGGTTCTGGTCTTCATATAACTGGGAATACAATTTTCTGACAACCTCTAACATTTGCATACGCGCCCTGTACTCTGTGCCATCCTCACTCATTAAGGCATACAGTTGCATTATTTTCTTTATCAGCTTCTGCTTAGCCTTGTTAATTCCTTTGTATTCTTCCAGGGTTTTTTGCACTACCTGCATGTTAAACCGGCGCGTATCCTCTCTGATACGTTTTCTTATAGTTTTGCAGAGCTCAGCGTCCTTCTAGCAGGGTCGGCCCTGCTTCCAACATTAAAATTGTACGTATTGTAAAAGGGCAGTACAATTAGTAAATATTGTTTTATCGTTGGTCATGATGTAGTCAATTTCACTTGTGAGCCCAGATGGACTGTTACATGTCCATTTTCTGCTGATATTTTTCTTATAGAACAAATTCATAACACAAAGTTCTTTAGCAAAATCAACTAATCATTAAAATCACCCATCAGGGTTTTGTACCTACATTTCTCCTTGTATAAAAGCTGGGTCGCATCATCATAAAATTCCTCAATTTCCTCATCCCTATGACTCATAGTTGGTTCATAAGCTTAGATGATTTGAAGCCGAAACTTTTTATTGAGCTGAATGACGCACTGGGCTAGTCGGTCAGATATACTTTCAAATTTGACTGCACTGTCCTTCAGCTTTCGATTGATGAGGAATCCACATCGTCCATTCTCTGAACCCAGAGTGTAAAGTACGTGACCAGTTGAATCCAGTTGAATTAGCTGTTCGCCCTTTTTTCGTGTTTCATATAGTCCAATAATATCTCAATTTATGTTATCAAGTTCGATCAATAGTTGTTGCAGTCGGTCATCCGTTTTCATTGTCAGCTGGTGCCCGACTGATAACGGCTTAATGCTACAAACCGATCTATATATATATATATATATATATATATATATATATATATATATATATATATATATATATATATATATATATATATATATATATATATATATATATATATATTTTTTTTTTTTTTTTATTTTTTTTTCTATATATATGAGCATTGGTTAGTTGCTTGACCAGGAGGAAACCCCACCCATCCTTTACATTGGAGGGCACATGTTTCGCCTGTTGGTGGTTAGAGTCATCAGGGTACCGACATATGCTCTCTCGCCAAGAATAGGGAGTCCCTCTCCACAATCAAACAATATTTTGAAAGGATAGGTGGGGCTCCTTCCCGGTCAAGCAACCAACAAAAATATTCATTTAGGCGGAGACGCAGGTTGTTGTGTGTTCCACATGAGATTGTGGAACCCAACGGTTCGGTGTGTGATGACACTCAGCCACTGATGTCTCATTGGACGCAGTCCAAGAAAATCTAACACTACATATATACGCCATCCGACGGGAAGTCGGCGACAACATGGGTTGTTGGCTGTGGATAGGGTAATGAGTAACTCCAGTCGAACCATCGACATCGACTACGAGGCTAAATCGCTATGAACGGAAGACAAAGCTCTGTGTTTGGTGAGAGGGTGTGATCTAGTATGAGCTGCTAAAACCTGGCGAAACCGATAATACTGAATTCTAAGGACTACAAATGATCGATTTGAAGGTCAAGGAAACGATTGAAGCGTTTAGTTGGGAAATACTTTCGTATGCGGCTTACTCAACAGAATTGGCTCCGTCCTATTACTACTTATTTGCATCGATGAGACACGCACTTGCTAAGCAGCGCTTCACTTCTTACGAAAATGTATATAATATAGATATAGATCCATATCCAATAATACATAACAAATCTGTATAATCGTAGCCTTCGTTAGAATTAGAGTTGTTTTTTTTTCTTTCGCCGGAAAAATGGTAAGGGTAACAACAGAGCAACGAATTGTTGTGAAATTTCACTTCAAACTTAGAAAAACCGCTACTGAAACTTATAACGTATGAAAAGAAGTGTATGGCAATGAATGCCTATCGCGTGCACGTGTTTTTGAGTGGTTTAAACGTTTTCAAGATGGCCGAGAAGACGTTGAAGATGATCCACGCCTGGGTCGCTCGCCCTTCCACGTCAAAAACGGATAACGATATCAAAAAAATCGGTAATATGGTTCGATCTGACCGTCGGTTAAGTATTCGTGCGATTGCCGAAACTGGAGGAATTGACAAAGAATGCGTACGGCATTTTATATAACAATTTTAACATGCAAAAAGTGTGTGCCAAAATGGTGCCTAAAATTCTAGGTTTCTGGCCAAGTACAGCATCCCAGTGTTAAACCATTCGCCTTATTCGCCGGATCTTGCGCCGTGCGACATCTATCTGTCGTAAGGGACCAATTGAAAAGTGTTATCAGGCTAAAAAACTAAATGCTTACATATCGCAAAAAAAGTGCTCTTCCACAACAAAGAGCACTTTTTTGCCACTACTACTAACACTGCTTCGAAGTAATTCCGCATGCGCCTTATTTGGTACCCAGCGTTTACTTTTTTATCATAAACTTAAAGAAATCGCCCAGTGGAGTTTCACTTCAAAGAATGAGGTCAAAACTGAAGCAACCTTTATTTTTCAGAGTTGCACAAATCGTATTATGAGGATATTATTTAAATGTACTGAATCGAAATCTGATTACCTTGAAAGATATAAAAATATCTCAAAAATCTTGTGTTTTCTTTGCCAGTCCAAGAACTTTTCGACTAATTTATTTAATATATTATATATATTAAATAAATAATATACATAAATTATAATCAGTAATACACTTATTGAAAATAGTTATCTAAGACTTGTTACCATCTAATCTACTTCATTATGTTGTGTTCGAAAAACGTTAGAGGGTTATCAACCAAAAACCAATTTAAATGTCTTTTAACATTTTCCTCGCCAGATAAGCTTTTTCCGTATAGATAATTCTATAGTGCCCAGGGTAAGTGATAATCTGGGGGTGCTAGGTTCAGCATAGGTATCAGGTAAAATATTTTAACCAAAATTCATCAATTGTCTTTCCAGAATTTCTGATGATTAATGACGTTTGGGGCGTGGTGTTGTCGTGATTTTACAATTTTGAGCTTCTACTTTCTTCATAAAGGGGCTTCTTACTTTCTTAGCTTTGTCTGTGTTTAAATATTTTCTACATATTCCAGTTCCATAAGTAGATGTCAGCACTATTTGTTTGACCTCTGTGAAGAAACTCGTTCTGTGACGAACTCGACTCGAACTATGAAGAAAACTTAACAATCTCAATAGTTCACAATACATAAATCATTTTCTGCAGATTTTATGGTGTTTATGAATTGTTTATTGCTAAATTATTTGATGACAGTCAATGATTATAGTAAAATTAATATTATAGTCAATTATAGTATTTTTCACCATACTTATCTCACACATCGAATCCTCTACTTGAATTTTTGACTAAAAATTCAAAGAATGTCTTCGATCAAGCCCCGTATTCACCAAATATGACATGTGACTTATTTACATACTGCTTATTTGCTTATACTACATATATATATATATATATATATATATATATATATATATATATATATATATATATATATATATATATATATATATATATATATATATATATATCCTAAGGGAGTAGGCAGATTGAGACCCCGGAGCAAAGCAACTAGATTATTTTGATAATGGCTTCAAAGTGGAAGTCGAAACGTCGAGATTTTCCAAATCAAAACGCGATGCCCGAGAATCTAGTAATTCTAATAATCCTGACCACAGAAGCTTTTCCGAACATATACAGGGTGTCCCGAAACTCAACGTTAAGCTGGTGCCGGGCGAAAGGCCAGATTATACCAGTTCTGGCAAAAATAAGAAAAAAAATCCACATCACCATGTTATGTGATAATAGGCATATTTTTGAAAATCTTGAAATTTGACACCCTAAGCTATATCTTTAGGTACTGTCACAAATTTCCCAATATTTCAGTGATATTCACAAATCAAACAATGAACGTTGTTAATTTGGTAAAAAAAAAAGTTTCATGAGTCGTGGTTAAAAAAATTATGTCAACTAACTTTGACACTTCATCCTGTAAATAAATTGGAATTGGAATATAGAAATCTAGTTCCTCTATGTATGTCCATCGGGATGAAACCCCCTAGAGAATTACATTCAATTTTCAGAAAGGATCAAAACTTTTTTACATTACGCGATCGCTACATACAAGCAACTAAATGCAGTCTGAAACTTCGCAACACGTCATCTAGCGAACCATACTTGACAAATATCACTGATTGATGATGCCTGTCAACTCGCTACAAGTATGACCTCGGCTGTAGCTATTAATTTTGCTGAGTTATTTTTGAATAATTATGGGCATAAAAATGCCTCAAATGTGGTCTTGCCTGGTCTTCTATGTTGGAAGGCATGCTGGATATTTAAGGTCAGGATAAAACAGAATTGATGCACGCGGTCCAACTGCGATCGACCTTTCACGTCTGTCTTTTGACCGCGGCTTTTTGGAGACTATTTTCCCATTCAGACACGCTTAACTTTCAGTTCTTTAGAAACATTTTATGACGTCTTTGAATCTTCTTTTTGGACCTCCCAGATTTTGTTTCTTGTTCTTTAACTCCCCATAGAGGATCTGCTTGTAATCCCAGTGTTCTGCATCATTTGGTAATGACTAAACCATTCCAGCTGAGCTTTTACGATCAGAGATCCAATGTTCAAACTGTTGGCTCTTTCAAGTAAGTCCACATTGATCTGCTACTCTTCTTCAAGACCTCCGAGATCCTTCTCACTAGATTTCCAAAATATGGACCAGCACACTTTAATAGTTTTATTTAGTACAACCTCTTCTTGCACGTTGGCAGAGCAGGAAATTTGACTTCCCAAATACGGAAAGCATGTTACTTACTTCTTCCAGTGGTTGACCAATCACAACAATATCTATCAGCTGTATCTCCCTCTCTCTCTCTCCTTCCACGTTTTATTGCAATATTTCCGTTTTTTTGTTCATTAATTTTAAGTCCAAACGCACCGTAGAACTCACTACGCAAATCCAGCAGCGTTCGCAACGTCGTCGCACTATGTGCTACAAGCGCACAGTGATTTGCATATTGCAGCTCTACGATGCTAACCTCCTTTGTTTTTCATTTGGCTTTTAGTTATGCCAGGTTGAATAAGCCTCCATCCATTCTATACGATATCTCAACTGAATGCAGCAGTCTCTCTCGCAGATGATGCAGGGCAACAGTAACAAACAGAGAAAAGGATCGGCGCTATCATGTAGCCCTGCTTAACACCGGTCTTCCTTAAAAGCCTCAGTTTCATTCATTTAAGACAGAACTTTTACATTCACGCCATTGTGCAAAAATGTAGTCAGGTGCACCAGCCTAGGCAGACATCCTGTGGTATCCAAAAGTTTCCACATTATATTTCTGTTAACGGTATCAAACACCTTTGTCAGAATCACAAAGGCCACAAATAGGCTTTCATTTTGTTCTTGGCATTTTTCTTGTATCTGACGTGGATAGAATATCAAATCTACTGTTTTAAGACATGCTCTTAATCCACACTGACTCTCCAGTAACATTGTTTAACAATACCAATCAGTCTACCTAGTATGACTCCAGCCAAAATTCTTCATGGTGAAGAGAGCAATGATATACTCTGCTAGTTGCAGTCAGCTCCATATCGTTCTCCTTATCAAAAAAAAATATATAATGCAAGCATCTCTTATGTCCAATGGCATTTCCTGCTTTATCCAGCACAGGTTGATTATATCATGGAGTTTGTTTACCATCATGTTACCACCAGCTTCATATATCTCCACCGGTATTCCATCCACGCCTGTAGCGTTGTTATTTTTTTTTTTGCTTCCAGATTGTCATTTCTACCTCGACCATGGTGAGCACTTTGTCAATGCTCAGAACCGTAGCTCTTCGAGGGATGAGTTCCAAGACTCTTTGATCAGCCGTTGAGTTAGCGTTCAACAAGTTTTCTAATTTCTGCTTCCATCTGTCTCTTATACCCTCTATGGTGATAGCTCTATGATAGAATCGCTATCATCAGCACTTCGTACCAGCGCAATGTTGTTCATTTGCGGTGCAAAGATACCTCTAATAGTTTGAAAAAAAAATTGTATCGTGTTTATCTGCATATTCCTGTATTTATTTGCCTTTGACAACCAACAGTTGTTCTAGAGGTCTTTTATCATTTAATCATACTTGCGCAATCTCTGCCAAGCTTAGAAGTTTTCAAACAACTCTCGTATAAATGCTTCATTACACTTTAAAACACCGAACGAACTTATCTGCCATCTCTACATTAATAAAATTTATTTTTTTAACTTGGATTTCGTTAGAAAACAGTTCTTTTTTTTAATCATTTTTAATAATTGCCTTCCTTTGCTATCTGAACCTATGTAACAATCATCATAAAATGGCAAAAACAGAATATATGAATTTTAAATTAACTTGATTTAACATTAAAAATGCTTAATTGATTTAACATTAAGAAATGCTAAAAAATTACAACTAAAAAGAAAAACCTTGTATAAATGTCACATTTATTCATCATCATTCAGAAATCAAGCGAAGCTAAAACAACGCACTCGTCTACATTAGAGCAATGGTAAATGGCATCAATCAGAAGAAATTCAAGAAATCAACTTGTTCTCAAACATCTCGTATCAAAGTTAGACGACCTTCATGACTGTCCGCAGAACTGAAACGTATTTAAATACATGTGTTTTTTTCTGCATGGTTTACGTATGGACAAACCCATTTTGCCAACATTTAATGCATTCCTAAGATTGTTTTATTAAAGTAGAATTTTAACTCTTGGTTAGTCACGACTTCGCGCTTGTATTCTCGATTATTATTCCTTTTCCGAGATCGATATCCTTTTTCGTCGTACAATTTCATTTTATTACTATAACATTACGTATAATTAACATAGAAATGCGATAAGTCTTACATTTTGTGACGTACTTTTCACAACTATAAAATATCAAATATAATATAGACTAGATCATATTGCCAATCAAAACTAGAGACCCACAAACACTATGTATAATTGAATTTATTGTACAAAAGAGCAGTTATAATATGTATAATATTATATTTAGTTAATTGCGATAAACGATAATAAGTTCCTTATTGAAAACAAGGAAATAAACATCAGATAAACTGAATTTAAAAAAATTGTTAGAACATAGTTCATGTATTACTAAAGCAATATATAAATATATATATATATATATGTATATATATATATATATATATATATATATATATATATATATATATATATATATATATATATATATATATATATATATATATATATATATATATATATATATATTTATATATATAATTTTTTTACAGTATCCCTAATAAACTCGATTTTTGCGTTAAATTTGAAAGACGTTAAATTTATATATGAACAATTTACTAAACGTAATATTAACAATTGATGATCCTGTGAAAAATACTAATACAGGTTGATAATAAATCATATGATTTCAAAATACAATGCCCACCTGTTGAGCCCATGGTCATCGTGATGGACACGTCAAAATAATAGAATATGTAAACATAACAGCATCCTTATGCATATCAACATTTTGGTAACATCATTGTCAATTCGTGTATTAAAATAATATAAATATATATTTAATATCCTGTGCTGTTATTGTTAAATAAAACACTAGCTACGAAAACATAACATACTCCCCCCTAAATGGAAAGAAAGGAGATTTAAGAACGTATTATCCAATTTATTTATTAAATCGTACAACAAAAGATATAAGTTTTGACGTTGCAGACATCAATATCCTATAAGGCCACCAGACCCTAGGAGATAAAAGAAAACAATCACGAATCAAATAAACATAAATTTCAACATATTTTCTGTTCTTGTTTTTATGTAAAAAGTTCGTAAAGTATTATAAAGAGGACTTACCTAGAAACGCTGTTAAATCTGCTGCTATAGTATCCATTTTCCATTAATAACACTATATATTGTAACACATTTTCGCTGTAGAATGTTTTACTAAACTAATACACAATTTTCACATTTTTCACCAAACTTTTGAACTTTTCCTCAAGCAGACTATGTTTTCCACGTTATTTGACAGATTGAAACTTCATTCTCACTTACTTGCTTCTAATAAAAGTATTCACATCCCGGTATTAAAAAATATTTCAAAATATATTAATATAGTACAATATTTCATTTAATACAACATTTTTAACGAGTTTAGTTATAACTACTTTAAATAACAATGTTGAATAGAAAATTTTATTAAACAGTTACGAGTCAACACACTCAGAATTTTGTGACGATAAATCACAGAACATGGACAAAGATGGCACCACCAATAAGTGTCTAAACCAGGCAACCAGTTAAACACAACTATAGAAAATTCGTTTAAATACAGTGTTTTTTCAATGTTTTTTACCGAAATTAAAGCTGATTTAAATATCCGTTGTATGTTTTGGTGATTCTCAATAATAACTTCGCTTGTTATCAGTGGAAACAGGTTATCTCATTGATAATTATTTGTCCCATTCATGCATTCTAGCTTTATTGATCTAATCATCTGACATTTCTTTGAGAAAATCTAGCAAGCGTTGATGACCTACTCTACTAGCCCGAGTGTTTACAAATTCGAGTAGACATGGCCGAATTTTCTTGCCACGGTTTTCCAAAGTTTCCCGTGAAGAAATACTCATAAACATTTGGAAAATGTTTGAGGATTTTTCTATTGACATCACCAGTTTTATTAGACTCAAATTATCTAGATAAATAGTGCGAAAAACGTCGAAAATACTGTGTAAATTTCAGTTCTTTTTGAGTTATTTGTGATCAGTGACCCAGGAAGGTAATAAACAAATGAGTCTTGATAGCCTTGATTTTGCTCATCTGTTTTGGTTACTTGATTATATGTATACAATATTTTTAACAGTAAGCTAAAAATTATTAAATTTTACCATTAGATGATAAAGTATTTTGTAGTGCTGAAATTATTTCATTATTTTAGGAATTGAAAATATCATGATGGAGGATAATACAAATGAAAGCAGTGACAATATGCAATCAAAATCAGGTTGTACCAAAAAGGAACGAAACTTTCCAGCACTTGATTTAAAAGATCAATCAACACTTTCAACAAATGCTCAACCTGTTCTAGTTGTGCAAAGTCCTAAAACTCCAACATTGTCAAGGAAACTTAAAGCAGTTAGTTTAGACAGTGAGCCACCAGCACAATCCAATACATTAGAGGTAAGATTAATGTACACTTTAATTTTAAATATAGTTGCTGTGAATAATCAATGTTTAGGTATCAAGAGATGTATTTTCTATGCCTAATACTCCTAAAAGACAAATCAAACAGAAATTATCATGTGATTTTGATGGTGGCGCACCAAAAAGTATGTTAGCTCCAAGTTTTAGTTCGAATCTAAAAAAATTCCCATCAAACAACAGCATCAGTGGTTCACAGACATTAAAGACTCTTCCAGAAATTAATGCATTACAAGACTTTTCTGATTGCCCCATTCCAGAACCTCAAAAAATACGTGCCAAAGGATTATTAGAACGAAGAGGTTCAAATGCCAGTTTAACTATCGACTTGGGATCTACACAAAGTATTCCTGATGTAAAGTCAGTGCCATTAAGTAGACTGAACACAGCGAAGAGTGTTTCAAATTTGTATCAAAGCTCGATGAGCTCTACAGAAAAGTGTGTCCATACAAAGAAATGTGATGTTAAGGTAAGCATAAGATATCCACACTTCTAAGCATAATTTTGTTTAATTATTGGTGTCATGGTTACGATGAAAATTCATAAGTTTTACACTTCAAGTTTAAAATCTTTAAAAATAATAATAATCTGATTGAAAATATGATTTGAATAAAAACAAAATTCTAATAACAGTAAACATATAAAAAATTCTATATTGAATTTGTAAAATTTATCAAAAAATATTATGACTCATATTTCTGACCTCAAAAAAAATGTTCTTTGTCCTTTTTTCCTTTTATTTGTGTGTCATCAGAATATAAGCTAAACTAGCTTGGATAAATAATTGCGACTTCAATTGTATGAAGAGTTTATTAATTAAACATTCAGTTGAAATGGTTGCTATATAAAGGTAATACACATTTAATGTATATTGATAAAATTATCATTTTGACTGTTGGTGCACAAATTGGGTTAAAGACATTTTTTTTTTATTTGCTTCTGAAAATTTTTAAAACTTTAGGCTTATGTATTTATGAATGTTGTTTAACACATGTAACGAGATCAGTTGCATTGTTTCTATGGTAAAAATATAATTTCCATTGAGTGTAATTTAAGCATGCTTGTTTTATGAATTTGAATTCTATGAGCCCCAACTTACATGATAATTATGTAGTATGCAATATTATACAAATCGTCAATAAAGGAAGCACAAGAATGTATCCTATTGTCAATTCCATTCAACATTTATGGTGAAGATATGGTGAGCTCTCGAGGAGTAGACGGGTGGTGTCAGTATTGGCGGCATTAAAATGAACTAACTGAAGATATGCCGATGATACCAAACTTGTGAGATCGCCCGAGGAACTGAATGTTATTGTCAAAAAAAGGATGGAAGCCGCCTTTACGGACTAGAAATTAGCGAGGCTAAAACTCGTGACAAGCTATGAAACAATAAAATATAAAACCCACGTACGTCCAAGCGCTGTAAAAACTATACAGCCATAATATTGGCTCCGTCAAAGTTGTAAATGCACTCACGCCTGAATTTGAAGTCACCAAACGATTACAAAAAGGTTGCTGCTTAACTCCTATGTAATTAAATTTATACCTGAATGAAGTGTTAATTAAGCCTATGGAGAAGAAAGTGTAGAAAAATGTGAGTTAGAATATACGACGACACTCTATATTTACTGTTTGCAGACGATCAAGTGATTTTCGTCGAGGATGAAGACAATACCTACTACATTCTTCGAAAATTAACTGAAGAATATAAAAAGAGGGACTTAGAACCCCTTAAAACGATTATGCCCAAGAAAGGCGGAAGTGAAGAGCAAATAAGTCATAGAGTTGGAAAAGACAGGGCAGCAATATGATAGCTACACTCGTTAATCTTGAATACAAATATGCCAATAACAAAAAGGACAGTGTATATAGCAGAGGTATAGGCCGTATCTGACAAAAATATACTGAGATTGAAGGCTATGGAAGTGAACTTTTATGGATAAAGTCACAAACGAAATAATAAGGGAAGAAATGGTTGTACAATTTGACATAATAATAGACACTGCAGATATGAAATGTCTAAGCTGGTATGGCCACATGAAAAGGATGGAGACGGAAAGATGGCTCCCAAAAGTAATGACACTGGATTCTAAAACAGCGAAGAAAAAAAGAAAAGTCAAGAGTCAAAAGTGAAGTTATTGTGGGGAGTGTTTTATAGATATATAAAAGGTATACAACTTTGCTTCCACCGTTTTTTTTTTCAAAATTCTAGGCTTTATTGTAAAAAACTGGTTATACATTTATGATTCAAAGTATTATCTATCATTGGCCACTACTTTCTCCCATCTTTCAGGCAACATTCAAATCCAGCGTTGAAAAAACTGGTCATCTTTTGAATCGATCCAATTTTTAACTTCTTCATAAGACCGGAAGTGATGGTCAGCCAGGCCGTGTGCCATCGATCGAAACATATGATAGTTAGAGGGAGAACGGCGGGAGGGGTAGGACTTCCCATTTCAACATTTTCAAGTATGTTTAGAAGATTTTCGCAACATGGGGCCGAGCATTGTCATGCTACAAAATCACTTTATCGTGTCTTTCGCTGTATTGTTGCCTTTTGTCTTTCAATGCTCTGCTAAAACGCATTAATTGCGTTCGATAACGATCCGCTGTGGTTGTTTCAGACGGTTTTAATAGCTCATAATACACTACACAGAGCTGGTCTCACTAAATATCGAGCATGACCTTGAAGCCGTGAATATTCGGTTTGGCTGTCGGCGTGGAAGCGTGGCCGGGATAGCCGGGATTTCCGACGCTTGGGGTTTTTGTATTAAACCCATTTTTCATCTTCAGTCACAATGCGATGCAGAAATCCCTTCCGTTTTTGCCTTTCAAGCAACTGTTCAAAGCAAACAACAGCGTCCAACATCTCTCGGTTTCATCTCGTATGGCACCCAATATCTTTGCTTCTAGGTCATTCCCAGGTGTTTGAGGCGTTTTGAAATTGCTTGTTGTCACTCGCAATGATCTTACCAACTCTTCTTGACTTAGACACGAGTCTTCATTAAGCAATACCTCTAATTCTTCATCTTCAAAAATGTTCGCCCTTCCACCGCTATGCCGGTCTTCGATGTAAAAATCACCACTCTTGAAGCGTTGAAACCACTCACGATACTTTCTTTCGCTCATAGCGAAATCTAACCTAACCTCACCATAAGTGTCTGAAAGCATTCGGTGAGCCTCAGCTCAGATTTCTTCATATTAAAGAAATGAATTAACACCTCCCGCAAATGACGCGAATTTGGCTCATAAACTGACATTTTTAATGGCGAATAACTTTATGATGTAAACAAATCGACTACTGGTGCTATGGGGTTATGTTTACAACATGCCCAAAGGTATTGCATGCCGCCTATGATGTATTTATTTCGACGACTACTTACCGCTAACGCCACGTATAGGAAAACGGCGGGTGCAAACTTGTTGCAAGAATCGTCTGTCGTTCAAAAAAAAAAAATTAAAAAAAAAAAAAAAAAAAAAAAAAGAATATATATATATATATATATATATATATATATATATATATATATATATGGTGGCTAGAGAAACCGTTACAATAAATGACACTTTTAGTCAAATAAAGTTGCAATAGCATCCGTAATTAGTATAATAACTGTATAAAAACTACTGTAAAAAAATACTGTAAACATAATATTTAACAAAAATTTAGAAAAAAAAACCATAAAAATGTGGTCATAAAAATAGCCAACCAATAAACAAGCACAATACATAATATTTAACAGTTAACAAAATAACTAAATAACACATAAACATTTCTTGAACATTTAAAACTTAGTTTTATGGCCTTTGTGTTTTATTATTTCGACACATCTTTTGGGCATAAAGTTTACAGGTTTTCGTGAACTGGTTGTTTTCTTAGGGCAATTTCCAACATTTTTTTTGAACGACAGACGATTCTTGCAACAAGTTTGCACTCGCCGTTTTCCTGTACGTGGCGTTAGCGGTAAGTAGTCGTCGAAATAAATACATCATAGGCGGCATGCAATACCTTTGGGCATGTTGTAAACATAACCCCATAGCACCAGTAGTCGATTTGTTTACATCATAAAGTTATTCGCCATTAAAAATGTCAGTTTATGAGCCAAATTCGCGTCATTTGCGGGAGGTGTTAATTCATTTCTTTAATATGAAGAAATCTGAGCTGAGGCTCACCGAATGCTTTCAGACACTTATGGTGAGGTTAGGTTAGATTTCGCTATGAGCGAAAGAAAGTATCGTGAGTGGTTTCAACGCTTCAAGAGTGGTGATTTTTACATCGAAGACCGGCATAGCGGTGGAAGGGCGAACATTTTTGAAGATGAAGAATTAGAGGTATTGCTTAATGAAGACTCGTGTCTAAGTCAAGAAGAGTTGGTAAGATCATTGCGAGTGACAACAAGCAATTTCAAAACGCCTCAAACACCTGGGAATGACCTAGAAGCAAAGATATTGGGTGCCATACGAGATGAAACCGAGAGATGTTGGACGCTGTTGTTTGCTTTGAACAGTTGCTTGAAAGGCAAAAACGGAAGGGATTTCTGCATCGCATTGTGACTGAAGATGAAAAATGGGTTTAATACAAAAACCCCAAGCGTCGGAAATCCCGGCTATCCCGGCCACGCTTCCACGCCGACAGCCAAACCGAATATTCACGGCTCCAAGGTCATGCTCGATATTTAGTGAGACCAGCTCTGTGTAGTGTATTATGAGCTATTAAAACCGTCTGAAACAACCACAGCGGATCGTTATCGAACGCAATTAATGCGTTTTAGCAGAGCATTGAAAGACAAAAGGCAACAATACAGCGAAAGACACGATAAAGTGATTTTGTAGCATGACAATGCTCGGCCCCATGTTGCGAAAATCTTCTAAACATACTTGAAAATGTTGAAATGGGAAGTCCTACCCCTCCCGCCGTTCTCCCTCTAACTATCATATGTTTCGATCGATGGCACACGGCCTGGCTGACCATCACTTCCGGTCTTATGAAGAAGTTAAAAATTGGATCGATTCAAAAGATGACCAGTTTTTTCAACGCTGGATTTGAATGTTGCCTGAAAGATGGGAGAAAGTAGTGGCCAATGATAGATAATACTTTGAATCATAAATGTATAACCAGTTTTTTACAATAAAGCCTAGAATTTTGAAAAAAAAAACGGTGGAAGCAAAGTTGTATACCTTTTATATATCTATAAAACACTCCCCACAATAACTTCACTTTTGACTCTTGACTTTTCTTTTTTTCTTCGCTGTTTTAGAATCCAGTGTCATTACTTTTGGGAGCCATCTTTCCGTCTCCATCCTTTTCATGTGGCCATACCAGCTTAGACATTTCATATCTGCAGTGTCTATTATTATGTCAAATTGTACAACCATTTCTTCCCTTATTATTTCGTTTGTGACTTTATCCATAAAAGTTCACTTCCATAGCCTTCAATCTCAGTATATTTTTGTCAGATACGGCCTATACCTCTGCTATATACACTGTCCTTTTTGTTATTGGCATATTTGTATTCAAGATTAACGAGTGTAGCTATCATATTGCTGCCCTGTCTTTTCCAACTCTATGACTTATTTGCTCTTCACTTCCGCCTTTCTTGGGCATAATTGTTTTAAGGGGTTCTAAGTCCCTCTTTTTATATTCTTCAGTTAATTTTCGCAGAATGTAGTAGGTATTGTCTTCATCCTCGACGAAAATCACTTGATCGTCTGCAAACAGTAAATATAGAGTGTCGTCGTATATTCTAACTCACATTTTTCTACACTTCCTTCTCCATAGGCTTAATTAACACTTCACATATATATATATATATATATATATATATATATATATATATATATATATATATATATATATATATATATATATATATATATATATATATATATATATATGTTATATATTATATATTATATATGTTGCTGGATGCAACTGGTCACATACTCTACACTCGGGGTACGGAGAATGGGCGATGTGGTGGAATTGGATTCCTCATCAAGCAAAAGCTGAAGGACAGTGTAGTAAAATTTGAAAGGATATCTGACCTATTAGCCCAATGCATCATTCAGCTGAATAAAAAGTTTCAAATCGTCCAAGCTTATGCACCAGAGGAAGTTGAGAAATTTTATGATGTCCCAGCTTTTATACAAGGAAAAATGAAGGTACAAAATCCTGACGGGTGATTTTAATACAGCAAGAACTTGTGAAAATGCAACTGGCCCATATGGAACTGGTGAGCGGGACAATAGAGGTGATAGATTAGTTGATGTTGCTGAAGTACAAGAATTCTCTTATTATGAATTCGTTCTATAAAAAAATATCAGCGAAAAATGGACGTGGAAAAATCCATCTGGACTCACAAGTGAAATTGATTACATCATGACCAACTACAAAACAATATTTTGCAATTGTACTGTCCTTAACAATTTTAATGTTGGAAGTGAACACCGAATGGTACATGCAAAAGTTGGGATTAACTGTTGAAGAGAGCACGAAAGGATGGTAAGGTCAAAGAAGGGCAAAGTGGATTCTGGAAAATTGCTGGAGAGAGGAAGCGATTTTTAGATTGCTTTGTCGAACCGCTTTGTTGTGTTACAAGGCTTTGCTATATTACAAACGCTTCAAAAAATGAATGACCCCACAAGGCTATCCCAAATTATTCATGAATGAATACTAAGATTATTCGACCACATTGAAGGGCTGTCAATAACCAAAAAGAACTCGTGGTGCAGGGACGGATGGAGGGTTCTAGGTCACGCGGTAGACCTCCAAAAAGATGGACGGGTCATGTACCTAGCTGGTACATCTCTTCAACATACAATCAAGGAAGTCAAAAATGTCCCGACTCTTCTGTAAAGAAGAATACGAAAAAGTGTATAACAAGAAAATATGGTAATATGCTAATTAGCCTTTCTCCTCGGAAGGTATGAAAAAATATCGCTAAAGGCAGCACGGGTAAGGGGTACAAACATTTTCATTCTGCTATCTAAAGTGATGTTAAAAGTACATTTTCAAAATGGAATTAACAAAAGATGATGTGCCTGTTGCTAAATTAAAATTTACAAAAGTCCAAGACCATATTGTCCGCGATCTAAAACGATGGTTAGCATGTCGCAATTTGCCTCTTTCCGGTAATAAAGGCGTTTTAGGTGAGAGGTTAGTTTAGCTTTTTTTCCTCGGAAGGTATCAAAAAAATATAGGTAGCACGGGTAGGGAGTACAAACATTTTCATTCTGCTATCTCAAGGTATCTTAAAAGTACATTTTCAAAATCGAATTAACAGAAGATGATGATACATATATGAGGTGTGACTATTAAATAACGAGACTGACGCTGCTACAAAAGAAGTAGGCATGCGCCAAACTCCAGCCACCCACAGCTGCTTATTGTGAAGCCTTCTCTTTCGAATGCAGTACCTCTCGCTTTTGAAGACAAATCCGTATAACCTTAGCCTTCGTTCGCATTAGATTTGTTTTTTTGTTTCGCCGGAAAAATGTTAAGTGTAACAAAAGAGCAATGAATTGTTGTGAAATTTCACTTGAAACTTGAAAAACCGCTACTGAAACTTATAATTTATTGAAATAAGTGTATGGAAATTAATGTTTATCGCGTGCACGTCTTTTTGAGTGGTTTAAGAGTTTTCAAGATGGTCGAGAAGACGTTGAAGATGATCCACGCCCGGGTCGCCCTCCACGTCAAAAACGGATGACTATCGAAAAAATCGGTAATCTGATTCTATCTGACCGTCGGTTAAGTATTCCTGCGATTGCTGAAACTATAGGAATTGACAAAGAATGCGTATGGCAAATTTTCCATAATAATAAACATGCAAAACGTATGTGTCAAAATGGTGCCTAAAATTCTCACGTTTGAACAACAAGAAGCTGGTAGAAATGTTTGTACTGACACTTATGTCATTGAAAATGACCCAAACTTATTGGAAATGATAATAACGTGACGATTCGTGGTTTTTTACTTATGATCCTGAAACGAAGCGCCAATCCATGCACTGGAAGAGTCCAAATTCACTGAGTGCCAAAAAAGGTCGAATGAGCAAATCAAAATTCAAAGCAATGATGATTGTTTTTTTCGATATTTATGGGATTGTGTACCTTCACTGGGTGGGACCTAAAGGTCAAACTATTAATCAACATTACTAACTTCATGTTCTTGCTGAACTCCGTAAAAGCATAAGGAAAATACTACCCGAATTGTGGAAGAACAAGTCATGGGTTCTCCACCAAGACAATGCGCCGGCTCATTCCGCATTGTCTGTCAAGAGGTTTCTAGCCAAGCACAGCATTCCAGTGTTAGACCATCCACCTTATTCGCTGGATCTAGTGCCGTGCGACTTTCTATTTCTTAAGGTAAAATCTGCATTAAAAGGAACAAGATTTGAGTCCGTTGAAGCAGTGAAAAAGAAAGCACGCATTCTGAAGGAGCTGACAGAAGAAGACTTCCAGTACTGTTTCGAACAATGCAAAGATTCGCATGGAGCGTTATAGGGATAGGGAAGGGGTGTATATTGAAGGTGATAATAAGTAAATATGTATGAAATATTTTACATCGTCAGTCTCGTTATTTAACAGCCTCGTATATGTAAAGTGAAGAAATAAAATCATTTTTTCAAACGCATGAAACTCTAAATACATGTAATAAATAAAGATAAAATCCCTTATTAGTTTTTTTGTTTAAAAATGTACTTACATTTTCACAGGAATATTTTGCATTACATGTACAGCATCCTCTTCTGGTCTACCGTTAAAACTCCTCTAAATGATGTTCTTTACTAGCGGGTCAGTTGGAGGTTTTACGGTTTCAGAATCAGAGCAAACACATGTTTTCTATCATACGTTGAATTTCTCTAACACGCAAATGTATATTTTATTTGATCTGTATTGAGCAGTGACGCACACTACGGTTTTAGACCTGCTTATTTCTTCTATTTAATCGAGTTTTTTTTCTGGGGTTCTAGGGAAACCTATGTTTTTTATATTACTTTGATTATGATTAATTTTCCATACAATATCTAGGCAGTGCGTAAATAATGACAGTAGTTTTCGTTATGTGTGTGGAGAGATCATCTTTAAATCGTATTAAACTATAGTTTAAAAAACTAAAAACACGCTTTAATGGTAAACCGAACTAAAAAGTAAAAAATAATTTTTAGTATAAGAATAAAGTGATGAACGAGAAAATTAATGTGCCATTGTGAAAAAAGCGTGGGGTGCTATAAGTAGAGTTAGTATGAAAATATGGTACAAAGGTGTTTTTTAGTTTTTTAAACTATAATTTATTTTTAATTTTTTAGTTCGATCTGCTATAAAAGCGTGTTTTTTTAGTTTTTTAAACTATTATTTATTTTTCGTCTCTACCTACTCGTGGCAGGAGTGGGTAATCTGCGCGCCTACTATCTTCCTTGGGCGTTGTAGCCGTGTGAAAAGGACGTTCAAAGATTCCGTTACATAGATAGTTTACAGCTGAAGCTAATAAAAGCGTGTTAGAAACGTAATTTCATCGCGGTTTTGCTAAAGGCTCGCAAACTTTATTTCAGAATCAATGTGGACAAAAACAAGGCATGTACCTCTCAAATATGGTGTAAAACTTGTCTAGCATTGTTGGCAAATTAGTTGAAAGGTGCAAATCATAATGTGCCTGGTGCTAAATTTTTTGAAGCGTCCAAGACCATATTATTCACGATCAATGGCACCTCATCGGGAAAGTATGATGAATAAGGGAGGATTTTATTGTCCTATTCGCTCAATTTTTATTTAGTCTTAAGAGCACTATATGACTGAGCATTATCGTATTAAATGACAAAACCTTTTAGATAATTACCGGAGTCGTCAAATTAATTTTGCATAAAAATTGTCAATTTAATGGAAGTGATTTATGATGATATTACAGTATTCTAATCGCTTATTATTGTCTGTAAGCAACAGGTCTTGAACAATTTGAATCTTATAGAGAAACATGTGCAAATCACTTCTCAGAATTCGACGTAAACGGCGTGGAGAAATCCCCGATTGTGCGCCAGTGGTTGAATCAACGTGCAATATTTTCAGCGCATTTCTTGGACCTCTTATGCCGAGACTATCCGAACTGTTCCGAACTGTTCTGAATAAACGATAAATTGTCGTTTTACGAGACGTCAGACGATTAGGATATTTTCGCCTAAATTCTCGTTGAGGTGCAATATTTTATTTTTTAAAATATAAATTACAACAATTTCACTGTGTTTTTTCAGTGTGTATTTATCCATAAGAGAAGTTTCACGTCTGCACTACACAACATCCAAACTGTCAATATCACTAAAAAACATGGCGTCATAACAAAATGGCAGCGTGATACTTGTCCCACCCCTTATATCCATAAAATGTGAAATTATACAATGATCTATTTTTTTCTTTTAGTAAATATATGACATCATTTCTGAAAAAAAACTTCAATACATACCTAATCTGTATACTAATGAAATTACAATTTAATTCACATGTGCATTGTGTCATATACAAGTATTTTCAAGCAAAATTTAGAAAATCTGCTTTAGAATTTTATTGCAAGTTATAGTTTCGTTGATAAGTTATCTTTATCAAATAATGATTTATTTTCTTACATGTCATAATTGTTTCTATAAAATTCAAAGGCACTAATTAAAGTACTAATGATCTCTGGCAAAAGTTAATATTAGTTCATTTACTATAATTACCCAATAAATCGTTTAGATAATGTAACTGTTTGTTGGGTAAAATACGATATGTTTAATGTAATACTCGAATCAAAAAATGTCGATATCGGTTTAATTAAACACGTCAAATATACATATGCTCATTAATTCAACTAAATATTGATTTATAGTCGAATCGAAGAGATTTACCACTAAACACCAAATTTTAGTTTTTTTAACTTCTCGACCCGACTTTCGTTAACAAAATTGACATCATCAGGAGATGATTCAATCTTCAAACGAGTTTGAATTAGCTTCTAATAATGTTAACATGGTTAGTAAAACGCGCGTCGAGAAGCTAAAAAAAGTGATTTGGTGTTTAGTGGTAAATCTTTTTAAGTTGAGTGTTTCACATTGAAGGTTCCAACAGAAGAACTGATTGATTTGAAGGTTATTTTTACATGGTATGTGTTAGGCTTTTCAATGTTTGATGTGAATTCGATAAACTCAGAGGTTGCCTGCTGTTAATGTCCTACACTTGCCCAACTGATAGATGATTTGGAGATCTTGTTTGTCAAGGTGAGAGATAAACGTGACGCAAAGAACCTCTAAGAAATCTAAAGTTGTCTATTGGCATTGATGTTGCTGATTCGTTCCGTATATTTACTGCCAAATTCGGTTCTGCAGCGTTTTAAAATATGAAGTACTAGGGCGTAACATAAGTACACTTGAACCGCCGAAAAATTACCCGTGCGTCATCAATTTTATCCATATGAATCAAATAAAATATTATTAGTCAAGTTAGTGCTAACTTTCATAATGGACGTGGTTGATGCCTCAAAAGACGGATAATTATGTTTATGATTTAAATCCACTATACATTTATTTGTATATATTTATAACATGAAATGTTAAAATGTTCTGTTATAAATCGATATTTTAACGTAAAATTTCAAGTGTATGTTATGAAATTGTAAAGTTTTATGTCTTAGATCGAATGGAGAATTTTATAGGTTAAAATTGTACGAACAATTTCAAGTTATCACGAAATTTTAGGGAAGTAGCCAATGAATGAAATTGTTTTGTTATTGGTCAAAACAATGGATGAAATTATTTTGGTATTGGTCAAAATCATTATTTCATCTACTCTATAAACGTAATTGAGACCCATTTTTGTATGATGAAAATGTTACTAAGCGGTGAAAATATAGGGCCCTTAAACAGTTGAATTACACATTTATTACAAACATATCACACATTTATTTCAAACATCATGTAATTATATAAACATATATTGTACAAGATATGTCTAAACTGCCATTTTAGTTCTTCGGGTAAGTCTATTGTTTTAGTCTTTGCACAAGGTCTGCTTGTTCCAGAAGAAGAAATAATAGAATACACAATTTTCCTTGATATATTTAATGCTGACACTGAACAGAAATTGTTGGGCTGGCGATTTCAGTGTTTTTCCATACATCATCTGAAATCACACAAAATGTTAACCCAAATATAGATACCTTAAAAGTTCGCACTTCTATATTTCCGTTATTATTTTCAAACGGTTGTTTATATTTCAGTATGTTTTTAGAATTAATCAATATAAATTCTGTTTTTATTAAACATTTGTAATAAAATGTCTTGGTTAAGTTAGAATGATTGAAGGAAATAAAACTTTATGAATCTTTACAAATTCTTACCGATAACAAAGTAATAAATAACAGCAGTTCTTATAAGAACTTATTTTATAATAAAACTGGACTTTACATCACAAAATTTCACTAAAACACAAGAACAAAGCAACTCAAATAGCAACCAAAATAGGACCGCTGAACTCAATAGAGGATTTTTTAACCGGCGGTACGAACATACATCTTTTAATTATTTGTTACTTTCTCTTTCTACCCCACTGTAACGCTATCGTAACGTACTGCTCATACCCGAAGACATGCCTATTGACTTTCTATTTCCTTCTCTCTTCGTTTGGTAAAGAAAAAGAACATATTGAGACAATGTCTATGATATAGGCAATTGATGACGGACGGGTAACCTTTCAGCGGTTCAACTGTATTTACTTTTGTTCCATTATTTATAAATATAGGATTACACTTCGCTCCTTAGTGGTTTAATCTCATTTCAACATTTTGCTCCAACAAATAACATTCAATTATTATAAAATGATTCCACTGTGAAATATTCAGTCGACAGTAAAAGAAACGTTAATATGAGTGCAATAAGTCGCGAAATTAGGGCAATTTTATGGCATTATTAAAAAAATGCTTCAAAGCAACTGACGCCGCTCGTGAGATTTCCCAAGTAGCAGGCTGTATCAAACCACATCGCTCAGCTCTGGTTCAAACAATTCTGGGAGAGAGAGACATGAGCCTTGAAGATAGAGGAAGACCACGCTCTTACGATGCCGACGTTTTAACAGCAGCTGTGGCTGCAGGTCCTAGAACTAGGAAACTTTCAGGAGAATTTGGAGTATCCCAGACTACTATTAAAGCGGCATTTGCGATGCATGGCAATGGTAGCAAAGAGCTGCAGAAGAATACCTCATGAACTGTAGCAAGCAAATACTTTCGTTATACCCTAGTACGTGGGGTTCAAAGTTTCCCTACGTACCAAAAGTGATCTACTAATAATGACAATAGTAATCCATTGTAGTCGCTACAAACCACGTACATATCTCAATATAGCTCAAGGTTGCCCAATACCCGACCATTATGCGAACCAATGTAAAGCTCATTCCATTCTGCATCCCAGACGACATCTCAGCGACAGCACTCTAGGCACTGGCGTCAATATTCAGCTGAAAAAGATTACATTATATGGTGTCGAAAGGAAAAATCAATTTGTCATTCATGCTGTGTAAACCATTGGCTTGTAACTGATCTTGTGATGGTAAAATGAAAAAAATAGCAGCCCATTATAGTCGCTACGACACCACGTACATACATACAACACCTCAACAAGCTTACAAGCTCAAGGTTACTCAATACCCAACCATCATGGCAGCTAATGTAAAGCTCATTCCACTCTGCATCCCCGACAACGCCTCTAGCCCCTCAGCGCCAGCACTCTAGGTACTGGCGTCAATGTTCAGCTGAAAAAGATTATGGTGAGAAAAAGAAATGGTTTCGAAAGCAAACATCAATTGGTTATTCATGATGTGTAAACCATTGGCTCGCAAAGCTTTGAAAACAAAAAGTCAGGTGGCCGTCCTAATGGTTTGAAGTACTTCGACGTTCTTGTAAACTTGTAGATTTTAACAAATGTATATGAGTCATATTCAACATATATATTTTCCCACGAAAAATTAACGACAAAAGTTAGAATAGATTTTTTTTTTTAATTTCTTTATTCCTTTGCTTTTCTACTTTCGAGTGGAAGGCTTTTTATTTATACCAATTTTCCTGCCAAATATTTCTTTCTCCATCCCCTGTCATCTGCTTAATACATTCCCATCTGTTTATCTACTTTTTGCTCCTTCAATCCACCTTTTTCTAGGTCTTCCTCTATAATTTGTCTATATTTATTTCTAGACCGACCTTTTTAAGTTTCACCTTTGTTTGATCATAGGTCTCTCTAAATAATCTTTTCGATCGTATTAATATGTTTAGGTCATATAGTTGTTCCATTTACTTCTATATGTCTTTCGTTGATGACTGTTCAATAATATGTTAACCAGTACTGGTGCCAATCCATCCTCCGTCACAAGCATTCTCCTATCTCAAATTTTACCGTGGTGTATTGTTGTATTTTTACTACTTTAAATAATCTTGGTTGGCCTCGTATACTACAGCTTTTTGTACGCCTGTCTGAAATCTATGAATATCTGGCATAAAGAAGTATCAAATTCGGTTGTTTTCTTATTTGACGGACTATAAACAATTGATCAATTGTTGAACGTCCCCTTCTATATCCTGCCTGATATTCGCCCATTCTTTCTTCGACATATGGTAGTATCCTCTGCCTTAATATGTTTGTTAGAACTTTATAAGTTTAACAGGAGTAGAAATACAAAAATATGAAGAAAACTTTTCAACAAAATCAAAAGCCCCACCCATCCCTTACATTGGAGGGCACATGTTTCGTCTGTTGATGGTTAGACTCATCAAGGTACCGACATATGCTCCCTCGTCAAGAATAGGGAGTCCCTCTCCACAATCAAACAACCTATATTTTCGCTGACTTCTCGTCGGATGGCTTATACATGAAGTTTTTTGACTTCTTTGGACTGCGTCCAATTAGACAACAGTAGTCAGAAGTTATACACCCCCGACCCTTGGGTTCCACAATCTCAAGAAGTCAAAAAACTCCATGTATAAGCCATCCGCCGAGAAGTCGGCGAAAATATAGATTGTTTGATTGTGCAGAGGGACTGCCTATTCTTGGTGAGAGAGCATATCTCGGTACCCTAATGAGTCTAACCACCAACAGACGAAACATGTGGCCTCCAATGTAAGGGATGGGTGGAGCTTCCTCCCGGTCCAGCAACTAACCATTGCTCATGTATATATATATATATATATATATATATATATATATATATATATATATATATATATATATATATATATATATATATATATATATATATATATATATATATATATATATATATATATGTATATATATATATATATATATATATATATATATATACATATATATATATATATATATATATATATATATATATATATATATATATATATCATCATCATCATCATCATCATCATCAGCCCGTATCGATCCACTGCAGGATGAAGGCCTCTTCAGCATGCTTCCAACCTTCATGGTCCTGGGCTTTCCTCTGCCACTCGGGTCCAATATACTTAACGATGTCATCAGCCCATCGTGCTTTCGGTCTTCTTCGCGGACGTTTGCGATCAAGCGGTATCCACTCCAGGATTGCCTTGGTCCATCTGTCGTCCCATCGCCTCGCTATATGGCCTGAACATCTCCATTTCAACTGTTTTACTCTTCCAATGATGTCACAGACTTTTGTTTGTTCCAAAGATCCATGCGCAGGACTTTCTGTCTCGTCTTGTAATGCCAAGCATACATCTTTCCATTCCCCTCTGTGCCACCCGAAGTTTTTGAATTGATTGCGATGTGAGTGTCCAGGTTTCACTTCCGTATGTCATAACGGGTAGAACGCACTGATCGAATACTTTTCTTTTCAGGCAAAGTGGGAGTCTGCTCTTAAACACTATGTTGAGCCTACCAAATGCCTGCCAGCCACATTTAACACGCCGTTCCACCTCCCGGGCGGTATTCCCCTCCATGGAAATCCTCTGCCCAAGATATACAAAGCTGTCCACAATCTCTAAATCCCTTCCTAAAACTGAAATTCTTCTGTCCTGAGCGAAGTTATTGAACATAACCTGACTCTTTTTCAGGTTTATTTTCAAGCCAAATGGTTCGCCAGCCCTTTGCAGTTCTTGTGTGCGTCTTTGCAGCTCCTCGGGGTCTTGTGAAATGAGAATAATATCATCTGCAAATCTAAGATGGTTTAAGTTTGCACCATTGATCTTTACCCCATCCTGTTCCCAATCCAGTTTACGGAATACTTCTTCAAGGCCAGCAGAGAAAAGAATAGGCGATATTGCGTCACCCTGCCGTACACCTCGTTCTATATTAATTCCCACTTCAAGATCATCAAGGTGAATTGTGGCTGTAGCTCCATCATATATCGATTCTAATAGGTTTACATAGGCTCTCTCTACACCTTGGCTAAGCAGTGCATCCATTATCGCATGCTTTGAGATGGAATCAAATGCTTTTTCGTAGTCGATAAAAGCCAAGCACAGTGGCATGGTGTATTCGTTGTGCCTTTCTATGACCTGCTGTACAACCTGGATGTGATCCATTGTACTGAATCCACTTCTGAATCCTGCTTGTTCTCTTGGTTGTGCGTCATTCAGTTTTTTTAATATTCTTTTAGAAATTATCTTAGTTAAAACTTTGTACATCACTGATAGGAGGCTTATTGGACGGTAGTTCTTTAAATCTTCCTGTGCTCCTTTTTTATGTAAAAGGATCACTTCTGCATTTTTCCATAAGTCAGGTACTTTTTGTTCTTTGAGGCATTTTGAGTATAATTTTGCCAGTGTTTTATGTAACGTCCGACCACCAGCTTTTAGCATTTCGACAGTTACACTATCCTTTCCTGGAGCCTTGCCGTTCTTCATCGATTCTATAGCATTTGATACTTCCTCTGCTGTCCCTGACTGGCTCTGATCTTCATATAACTGGGAATAAAACCTTCTGACAATCTCTAACATTTGAGTACGCGTCCTGCACACTGTGCCATCCTCACGCTTTAAAGCATATATTTCCGTTCTTTTGTTTCTCAGCTTCTGTTTAGCTTTGTTAATTCCTTTGTTTTCTTCCAGGGTTTTTTGCACTAGCTGCATATTGAATCGGCGCGTGTCCTCGCTGATACGTTTTCTTATAGTTTTGCAGAGCTCAGTGTACTCGACCCTGCCAAAAGGACTACCTGCATTTCTCATTGCTCGCCGTTTCCTCATTAAATCAATGGTCTCACAGGAGATTTTTGTTTGTTTGAGACATTTTTCCTCTGGTGCTATTGAAGCAGCCGTTTGAAGTACATTGTTTGCGATTTCTTCATATTGAACTGATATTTCCACCTCCTCTGGATCTTGTAACGCAGCAAACCGGTTTGACAAAGCAATCTCAAAATCGCTTCCTCTCTCCAGCAGTTTTCCAGAATCCACCTTGCCCTTCTTTGATCTTACCATTTTTTCGCGCTCTTTTCGACAGTCAATCCGAACCCTTGCTCGTACAATTCGGTGGTCACTTCCAACATTAAAATTGTTAAGGACAGTACAATTGGTAAATATTGTTTTATCGTTGGTCATGATGTAGTCAATTTCGCTTGTGAGCCCAGATGGACTTTTCCATGTCCATTTTCTGCTGATATTTTTCTTATAGAATGAATTCATAATATATAGTTCTTGTCCTTCAGCAAAATCAACTAATCTGTCACCTCTATTGTCTCGCTCACCAGTTCCATATGGGCCAGTTGCATTTTCGTCTGTTCTTGTTGTTCCAATTCTGGCATTAAAATCACCCATCAGGATTTTGTACCTACATTTCTCCTTGTATAAAAGCTGGGCCACATCATCATAAAATTCCTTAATTTCCTCATCTTTATGGCTTATAGTTGGTGCATAAGCTTGGACGATTTGAAGCCTAGACTTTTTATTCAGCTGAATGACGCATTGGGCTAATCGGTCGGATGTACTTTCAAATTTTACCACACTGTCCTTCAGCTTTCGATTGATGAGGAATCCTATTCCGCCACATCGGCCATTTTCCGTACCTCGAGTGTAGAGTACGTGTCCAGTTGGTTCCAGTTTGATTAACTCTTCACCCTTCCTTCGTGTTTCACAGAGCCCAATAATATCCCAATGTATGTTGTCAAGTTCGATTAACAGTTCTTGCAATCGGGCCTCTGTTTTCATAGTCCGTATATTTAACGTTGCAATGTCAAAAGTCCAATGGCAGCCTGATCTAACCCGGTGATTCTTAGCACCCTCTGCCTTGGGGCAGGTCTTCCCGCTGCCGTAGGTAGTTGCCCCTTGGCCTCCGGGGAATGAGGGCCGTGTTTGAGGTTGTACTGTCATATTTCAACATACTGAAATACCATGTTGAAGGTATGGACCGTAATCTGCCACGCTGGTCCAATGCGGGTTGGCAGATTTTGGATCATGTTAGTCTGAGGCCTCCGCTTTGACCTGTCCGCCAGGAGTGACCCTCCCAGGAGCATAGACTCCAGACGGCATAGCTCAAAGCTTCATTGCCCTACTCAAACCCCTTTACCACGTCAAGGTCTGATCCACAAAGGGGGAAATATATATATATATATATATATATCTATATATATATATATATATATATATATATATATATATATATATATATATATATATATATATATATATATATATATATATATATATATATATATATATATATATATATATATATATATATATATATATATATATATATATATATATATATATATATATATATATATATATATATATATATATATATATATATATATATATATATATATATATATATATATATATATATATATATATATATATATATATATATATATATATATATATATGTGGGGCTTCCTCGCGATCAAACTCCTACCCAATGCTCATTATGGCGGAGACGCAGGTTGTTGTGCGTTCCACATGAGATTGTGGAACCCAGCGGTCGGGGGTGTATAACTCCTGACTACTGTTGTGGCTTTGAACGCAGTCCAAAGAATTAAAAAAACTCCATGTATAAGCCATTCGACGAGAAGTCGGCGAAAATATTGTTTGATTGTGGAGAGGGACTCCCTATTCTTGGCGAGAGAGCATATGTCGGTACCCTGATGACTCTAACCACCAACAGGCGAAACATGTGCCCTCCAATGTAAAGGATGGGTGGGGTTTCCTCCTGGTCAAGCAACTAACCAATGCTCATATATATAGAAAAAAAAAATTAAAAAAAAAAAAAAAAATATATATATATATATATATATATATATATATATATATATATATATATATATATATATATATATATATATAAATTCTATGGATTATTTTCGTTTTTTAGGTTAATTCAGATAGAAGGAAATCTCAAGAAGCATGCGGTAATTGTACAATTTACGAATCTATTCCAAAAATGGCTCCTTGCAAATCGAGATGTCAGAACTTAAAACGTTGCGGCTATTGTTCTAAATCTAGGCGAAAATCATTGTCCAATGAGAATCTCTACGTTCCGCCTTGTGGATTTTGTGAAAGTGAAAACAAGGAGTCTCTGGAACTAAGACATTGTAAAGGTAAGGTTCTTTTTATTAAGCAATTTCTCGTTATTCATCATGCTACTTTTCAAATATGTAGGACTTTGTTTCTACACTATAAATATTACACATAAAACACATAAAACCATGGACCTAAAATGGCCTGAATACGGCATCCAAAAAAAAAAATGAGGTCCGGAAGAAAAATATAGGACACCCCTGTTTTGATTTTTCCAAAATAATTGTATTGAAAAGATTTATAATTACAAATTATTAACCTGTGAAACACCCTTCCTTTCTCTAAAATTACAATCATTCAATTGGGAAAAGTTTCGTAAAGGTGCTTGATGTTAGTTTAAGGAACTCTGGTCCATTCTTCCCCAATTACCCATTTTAATTCCTCTTGAGTTTGAAATTGTCTCGAACCTTTGTACACTTCGCTGGCCAGCTGTAGCCAAACGTTTTTGATGATGTTTCGATCTGGGTACTTTACTGGCCAGTCTAAAATGCGACTCTTCTCCCGTTGAAAAAACTCCTTAACAACCCGAGCCGTATGCACAGGAACATTGTCTTGCTGAAATATATAATTATCATTTGGCACGTAAGATTGCACGTTTTTGTCGACCTGTCAGTACAGATGGTCTTCCAGTAATCATTTTCTTTTTCTACTCTTCAGAATTATTAATCAAATTAACAATTACGTGTTGACTATCAAGAGATTTCCGAAATCGACATTGTTCGCTTGTGCATTTGCAAAATTGTTTTTTTTTCTCACAAGGCGTAAACATTTTGAACGTCCCATGATCAATTTATTTTCGCTTCGATAGTAGAAAAAAAACTCGATTAAAATTGTTGAAGAAAGTTGAAGAAAGATAAACAGACTGTATTTACGAAATATACAAGTATCCTATCTTTTTGTCCTACCGTATTATTAATATCTTTAACATTTCATAGCTGTATTCTAGTCTGTAAATTCTGAACAAACTGAAAGATGGTGTTTTTGTTTACTTATAATATAGAAGAGGTCCATAATATTGAAGAATAATGTAAAAAAACGCAAAAACATGGGGTCCTATATTTTAGTCTCGGACATTAATCTCTAAATGTGATAGCCATGTACATAATGATTTAATAATAAAAACGGAATGAACTGGCATATGAAATTCTCTCTCACTCAGCTTATTTCTTTAACATAGTATATTCAAAATGGAATATTTTAATATTGAAATAGTGCAAAAGTATCATGACGATGTTTTTACTATACCAAATAAACCATTTTTTTTTTGAAATGCTCCAAAATGTCTAAAGAAGACAGAGTAAGGACCATCTATGTAAAGATGTGATTATACTTTACTTACAGTATGCATGTGTGATTTATAAAGTCTATAATGTTTCCTTATTCTTTGCCTGTGCAATATTCCTTAATTCTAGGATGGATTTTCTTGTTTCCTCTGCTAATGTTTCTTCCATATAGTACAGGGTCTATCTCTTAATCCTGATGGATTCCAAAGCAGGGTTGAATGGGGAGAGGAAAAGTTATCTGTTATCTGATTTTCTTAGAGTATGATATAACCACTTCATTTACATTTTTTTGTCCAGTTATTTGCCATAATTATGGAATAATAATATTTCAAAGAAATCTGTTTATGAATGTTGTGATTGTTGTAATTGTTGTAATCCTTCATTTTGCTAGATGTGTTTAAATTTTTGCGTATACTGCACCCTAACACCTCCATCAAAAGAGAATGACTTAAATATAGATGAATATATACAACGCTACTTTTTGAAATAAACGTCTTCTTAATTTACTTTTTAAGTTGAAAAGTTACTATATATATTTAGAAAATATTACCACCCAAATATCCGCCTTTGGCCACTTTAAAAATGTTTTCTTAAACTCCTGATGTGCGAGTAAAAAAGTACAAAGACTCCTTCGAAACATAAACCACACCAAACATTAATTTTTAAGGATATATTTAATAGATCAATTATTTCCTCAACTGCAACCTTTGGTGTGACACAAAAAACTCAGAAATTTACCACTAAATACGAAAACACTTGTTCTTATCTGAGTGTGCGCGTCTCATTCTCATTGTGCTCACTCTCTCATTGTCTCGATGCGCATTTCACTAACCATGTTAGCATAATCAGGAAATGATTCAATCCAAATTTCTTGTAGATTGAATCATCTCCTGATGATGATTAGTAATTTAATTAGTTTAACGATATATTAGTAGTTCTCTTAGACTTTCTCTTCTTGATATACAGCAATTTTGTTTTCAACGCATATGTTAAAAGGAAATACGTCCAATTGCTAGACAGAATACCATGTGTGGCAGTTAATAATTCTACATTTTTTCATTAAAACTTAACAAGTTTAATTTAGGAGAAAGGTAAAAAATGGTTTATTCAAAGTACGCGCCATCGCTAGCTGCACATGTTTCCCATATCTCTGGCAATTTGTGGATGCCCTCCTAGAAAAATCGCACATCTTTTAATATGGTCCAATCATCAAGCCATTACAACAATTGTTAAGTATTGTAAAGTATTTCATGGTGCGTGAGACATCTATGAAAACAAGTGGTAGTCAGAAGGGACCAAGTCTAGTGAGTACGGCGAGTAGGGCAAAAGTTCCCAGCCAAGTGTAGAAATGGTGCCTCTGACTGCTTTCGGTTCGGCGACCAACATTTAACCTCTCTGCCATTAGTTGTTGAATTTGCATATCATCTTCTTCTAACAATGCTTGCAATTCGCAATCTTCAATTTTTTTCGGTTGACCTAAGCGTTATTTATCTTTCAAGTCGAAATCACCACTTTTGAATAGTCTAAACCAACGTCCACAAGCGTCCTGCGTTGGCATATTGTCACAGTAAGTTTCCGCAAGTATATACGACTTTCAGTCGCATTTTTCTTTTGATTAAACAAGAAAATCAGTACGTGTGCCGCAAATGCTCTTTTACTCAAAAATCGACGTTTAACACACGAAAAAAATATGACGCTAACTCGAAATCGTTAAAACATCAAAATGACATAAGAGATTATACTATGAACCGACACTTGTTTCCTGCGCCATCTCTTAAAAAAAAAAGAATTATTAACCCCTAGATCTGGTACATTATTTACAATACAACCATTTTCATGAGAATATTCAAGTAATTGTTCACGCTGTTATGTAATATTTAATGCCATTTTTATATAATAAACCCAATATATATATGCCAAATAGGCAAAACTTTTACTTACAATTTATGCCTTAAATATTAATTCTCAGAGATATTCTACTACTAGTGTGTAACAAAAATATTAACTTTTTTCCTTTGTTTATAAATATAATATTCGACTTCACTCCTCAAAGATTTAATCCGACTACAACTTTTTGCTCTGACAAATTAACATTCCCTTTTCAATATGTGATGCCACTGCGAAATATTCAGTCGACGATACGAAAAACGATAAAGTGAGTGAAATTTTTCGCGGAATTAGGGCAATTTTAAGATATTATTTAAAAAAAGCCGTAAAGCGACAGATGCCGGTCGTGAGATTTGCGAAGTAAAGGGGGAAGGCGCCGTTTCAATCGCCACTGCTCAGCAGATTCAAAAAATTCCGGGAGGGAGATAAGGGTCTTGAAGAGAGGGGAAGTCGTCCCCAGTCTCTCGATACCATTGTTTTAAGAGCAAAGGTGCCTGCAGATCCTAGAACAAGTACTAGGAAACTACTTTCTAGGGAATTAGGAGTGTCCCATACTACCTTTAACGGGCATTAGAGGAGCATAGGAATGGTGCTAAAGAGCTGTTGAAGCATACAATAGTGACTAACTTAGTCTTCAAAAACGCAAATACGTTTGTTGCTACTATTATATATGATAAGAGTTATAGATTTTTAAATATTACTTCACTTATCATCAACTTTAATTGTAGGTAATAGTCAGAAGGGCATATTACCTAGACAACCGGATTTGGAGGCCTCTCAACTTCTATCAGATGATTTTAAACTTCAATTTAAAAACATTGAGTATTTGCAAACAGCTGGAAATATATTATCTGTTTCAGAACTGAAACAGGCTTGTGAGGTAATACTATTGCTTAATTTTTTCAACATATACTTAACTTGTAACACCTTTATTTTAGGGAGTACCAAAATTACATCAAGAGTTTTGGGAGGTTCCGCTAAATCTACAGGAAAAATGTTATGTATCTGGTAGCCAAAGTAAAAACCGATACAGAGGTGTGTTACCTAATGAACACAGTAGGGTTCATTTACCAATAAGTAATGGATATATTCATGCCAACTACATAAAGGTACACACATTTTTTTAACATATATTTTTCGCCGAAAATCAATAAAATAATTTACAGGGTCCTGACTACATAGAGACAGCTTATATTGCTACACAAGGACCATTGTCAAATACCTGCGTCGATTTTTGGGAGATGATTTGGTATTCACAGGTAAGTTAATTAAGCTATACGACGGTCGTTCGAAAAGTTCTTGATACAGAGATTGTGTGAACATGACCAAATATCTATGATATTTGTCAAGTATGACTCGTTACATGGCGTGCTGCGAAGTTTCAAACGCGTGCTCTTAGTTGCTTATTTGAGGCGATCGAGTGAAACAAAATTTTGACATTTTCAGAAAAATTGATAATGTTTGAACTGCTATAACATGGTTTGTTTTAGGGGATTTAACCCCAATAGATAAAGAAAAGGTCGTTCAAAAAGTAAGGATTTTTTCCAGTGCTCCACGTAAAAATTCCCAATCCTTCAATCGCTGTTAAACGACAACAAGCATCTCCCGAAACCGGTTTCTGGCATTTTACGTGGAGCACGGGAAATAATGCCCTTGCTTTTTGGATATTTTTTATATCTCCCCTGAGCCCACAATGTATTTTTCATAAAGAAAAACATGCAGATTTCACTTGAAAGAATTCTTCCACACACACACGCACACCCAGACACGCGCGCGCACACACAGATACGCACACACACGCACGCACGCACACACAGACACATATACACACACACGTTTGCAATCAGGAGGTATCCAGTCCAGGATCGCCTTGGTCCATCTTTCGTCCCATCGCCTCGCAGCATGGCCTGCCCACTTCCATTACAATTCCTTTATTCTCCCAATTAAGTCACTCGCTTTTGTTTGTTCTCTGATCCATGTGCAGGGCTTTCTATCCCATCTAATAATACCAAGCATACATCTTTCCATTCCCCTCTGTGCTAACCGAAGTTTTTGAACTGACTACGATGTGATTGTCGAGGTCTTACTTCCGTATACCATAACGGGATTGCCAGCTTTGCTGGTACAACCGGATTTTCGTATTCTAGCGCGTCCGAGCTTAAACGCAAAATCTTCCAGAGGGAGTCGTAGACCTCTGACCAACGTCTGAAACCGAAAACAAAAACTTTCTTTGGAACGATAAATATCAATTCTCTCCTGCGCCCAGGAAAACTACACTAATTAGGGCGAACATTGAATCAGCACAAAATCCAAATTTTAGCTTTGCAAAAAACCAAATTGACAGATGATAACACCTTGGAATTCGGCAACTACAGACTTTTTAAAAGTAAAACGGACAAAATAATACTCAAAAATACACCAGATCTCGATGTTGCTTTCGCTATCTCAATAAACATTCTTGGTTCTATAACTAATGTTCAGCCAGGAAATAATCGACTTATGACACTATCCCTCAAGTGTGCTAACAAAAACTATACATTGATCAATGCACACCTCCCACTTAACGAAGAAAATAAATCTAATCCTGAAAAAGTGAATAAGTCTGGTGAAATTCTGGAAAGAACTATCTCTAAAATTCCCTCTAACCATGTAAAAATCCTATTGGGTGATTTCAACGCCCAACTAGGGAAAGAAAGAAAGTACAGAAAGACAGTCGGCAGTTTTCCCGCTCATAAATGGACTAACCATAATGGTAGAAGATCGGTTGAAGTATGTTCGCAGTTTAATCTAAAAATAATGTCAACCCATTTTAAGAAGAAAATAACAAAACAAAAGACCTGGAGGTGCCCAGGGTATGTACATGGGTGAATTTCAAATTGACCATGTTGCCATTTCATACCCGAATTATAAAGAGATTTTGATTGTTCAAGTCAGTAAAGGAGCTAACATAGACACGGATCACTACTTGACTAGAATCAAACTTAAAACCTAGAAAACTTATTCAAAAGAGACTGCTAATACCAAAGTTCGACCCTACGAAAATAAAACCAACCCTAACAGAAGAGCTTGATAAATAACCAGCACAGAACTGGCAAGAATTTAAACAAAAAAATATTAAAACAGCCTTAAAGTTGGTCCCTTTACAAAAACGTAGAAAACATCCGTGGTGGGATGAAGTTTTCGAGCAAGCAGTATTAAGCCGAAGTAAAGAATTCAAAGCTGAAACAGTCAAAAAACAGCAATAAATTATAAAACCTTTTTGGAAGTAAGAAAAGAAACATCGAAACTAATTAAATAAACTAAAAGAAAATATGAAAACAATCAACTTAGGGCCGGTTCTACAATGCAGGAATATACCTGGTATAAGCTATACTCCGAATAAAATTTGAAACATCCGTTCTTCAGAACGGGCCGTCTCAAATTTTATTCTAAGTATAGCTTATACTTGGTATATTCTTGCATTGTAGAACTGGTCCTTAGTGAAATAGAAAAAAAAATCCAAAAAAATAACACCCGAAACTTTTACAAAACATTTAAAACTAAATTAACAAGCTATCAACCCTAGAGTCTTTGATTCCAAAAGGAAAACGGACAATAACCTCTAAATAACCAAGACAATTGCCAAGAACTTGCGAAATATTTGGGACAACTACTAAACTGTCCTGAGCCCTTAAACAAATTACCCACACTAAACCCTAAACAAAGAAACCCAGATTCATTACCACCGAATGAAGATGAAATAATTAGGCAAATCAAGCGACTTAAAAATAACAAAGCTTCTGGTGAAGATGGAATCACTGCTGAACTTTTGAAAGCCGCTCGTTGCGCTCGGTTCACCAAAATTCTACAAGAAGTTTGGCGAACCCAACGGATTCCGGAAGATTGGAAAGATGCTCTAATCTATCCACTACACAAGAAAGAAGATAGAACGGATGCATCTGATTCTATTGACCGCGAATCTTTATTCCAAATCTTGAAAGAACAAGGACTAGATCTGAAAACGCTGACAATTAGTAAAGCAACATTAATTAACACAAGGTCAAAAGTCAAATTCATGGGTGACTTCTCAAAATCCTTCGAAATTAAAACTGGAATGAGACAACGGGATGGACTCTCGCCACTCTTATTTAACTGTGTTCTAGAAAAAGTAATACAGGAGTGGCGTGAAAAAAAGTCGGCCCTGAATATGGACCAGCCCATTAAACTGGGGAAAACCAACATCAAAATTCATTGTCTGACGTTTGCTTATGATCTAGCAATTTTAGCTCAAGATATGTTAACGGTACAAAAACAGATTGAAATCCTAAAGAAACAGCAGAAAAGGTAGGACTCCAAATTTCCTTTGAAAAGACACAATACATGACCTGCAACAGACTAAGAATACCATTTCTAAAAGCAAAATGTGGTTACATCAGACGAATATTTAGGTGAAATAATCATGGAAAACGGGTTGGAAAAAACGGCGAATAATGGTAGATGTCAAAAAATGGAAACGGTAGTGAGACTTACCGAAAATATTTACAACAAAAAATGCATATCTAAAAACACAAAACTGAGTCATTACAACACACTTATTAAGCAAGAATGTCTATATGGAGCAGAAACGCTCATTTTGAATAGAAAGAGAGACATCGAGGACATTGAAAAGAGGGAAAGAAAAATCTTCCCCAAACCCCCAACAAATAAATAACACAACATACCGACTTCGAGAAAACCAAGAAATCAAACAATACACAGATATACCTAGCGATATGAGAAAAAGAAGACATACGTTTTACACATAAAACGGATGAATCCGAGTAGGCTAACTAGACAAATAGTCGAATTTAATGCTAATAGGAGTAGAGCTAAGGTAGAAATAATTAAATGGATTGCTGGAGTTAAAGTGGACCTAAGATCAACAAATATTACACAAAGTGAAATTCAGGATAGAGGCTGTTTCAGACACAAGGTTAACGTTTGGAAGGTTGGCCAAAGAGAAAAATGTAGGAAGACTGGAACAACTTGGTCTGATGAAAGGAAAAAAGCTCGTAGTGAAAGAATGAAATTAGTATGGGCGCAAAGGAGGGCTAACAACAACAAACACCTCTAACGGTACTTCGCGTGGTCCACAAGGGCCCATACGTGAATAATAAGAATAATATATATATATATATATATATATATATATATATATATATATATATATATATATATATATATATATATATATATATATATATATATATTACTAATAAGAATAATATATATTATTCTTATTACATCTGTCAGTATCTCATTGATGATCCCGTCCCAAGCCCTACTAGGTGTTGCTCTTGTTCTTTTATTATGTCTTCTTGCTTCCCACACACTTTTAACTGGTCATGTCCGAACCACTTCAGCTGACAATCTTCTATCTTTTTGAGTAATGGTTGGACTTGCAATTACTTCCGGATTGACGTGTTTCGTATCTCATCTTTTCTTGTAATGTCTAGCACTTGCCTGTTCAGGTACTTCATTTCTGTATTTTGTAATAGGCTGATAATAGGTCAGTCAGTGCAATAGAGCCAAAAGTAAGAACCGCGACGAAGATGGTTTTAATGACTCTCATGTTGGTTTTTACCGAAAGTTCTTTTTTGCTTATGTAGGTATTTCTCAGGCTGTGATACACTTTTGTTCCTGACATTTATTTCAGGGTCATGATGTCTTTTGTTATTAATGTTCACTCCAAGATATTTAAAGGTGTCCACTTGCTCAATTTGTTTTCCTTGGAGTTGAATATTTGTATAAATCACATTATACTGAGGCTATTAAAAAACTGGAACGTCATTGATCTCAGTCTATTAATTGCAAGGGGACTACATTAAACAATAAAAAATCTCGGAAATATTATGGTTTCTTGGTCCGTTTGAGAACTTTTCGAACGAACCTCGTATGACTAATTCAAAAATATGTACATTTATATATATATATATATATATATATATATATATATATATATATATATATATATATATATATATATATATATATATATATATATATATATATATATATATATATATATATATAAAACTGCATAAACATTATGTTCAGTTAACGTAATAGATTCCTAACAAACCAATTCAACAAAATTATCTGATTTAACATATTCTCCAATTTTTCTTCTCAATTAACATAGTCTTGATATCAATATTTACAAGAAAAATAGTTTTACGAATTTTCAAGCGAATATTTGTTTTTCTTTATAGTGTAAATGCATCATAATGCTGACCAATCTAGTTGAAAAAGGTCGAAACAAATGTGAACTGTACTTCCCACTCGGTAAGAAATCAGACACAAGTGAAAAGACGTTTTTTTCTATCAAGACAGCTAAACAGATCCGAGACAAGTTCACATTCGATCAAAAAAACTACATAGAATACGACACCGAAATATTCGAATTCGAGGAAAAGAACGATGTTTCGTTTGGAAAATACCACATTACATTCATCAGCCAAAGAGAATTGGACGACTGTCAGATCAGACAGTTGGAACTGAAGAAGATCGACGCCAATATAGAACCCAGAGTCATACATCATTATTGGTTCAACAATTGGCCTGATCACAAGATGGCCAATCCTGAGCAAGTCCTGAAGATAGCTATTGATGTTTTAAATGTTATCGATGGTAAGAATAAATGTGGTGAACCAGTAGTTGATGTCAGTTCGTGTCACAAAAGAGAAAACTCGTATAAATTTGAAGAGACAAATCGTGCTATTGATCTCAAAGTAGACGTTAGCGGATACAGTGAGTGCGAAGGTATTAGTACAAATATATTACATAGTAACGAAAACGGTAGTAGGTTCACTTTTAATGCAACAAATGAAGCAACTAATTCTTGCTCTACGTTAGAATCGTATAATAAACCGGAATTTTGCCAAGATGTTAATAATATTCCTGTAAGTACAAATGTTTCGACAGGTCTAGATGATTCTCTACATAGTGGTGGAGTTGACTATACAGAAACAGTATACACCATAAAAAATAATGATTATTCTACGGTATATTTTGGAAAAGTAGATATTAGACAAGATAAGATTGAAAGTTTTCATTCAAGTACAAACCAAAGTAACTTTAGTTTTTCGATGAATTCGCATAAGCACGCCAACCAACAGACTACATCTCTAGAAACCGATCATAGGGTATCGTTCGAGAATCAAAACACAAACACGTGCGAAATACGGCATCAAAATACCTCATATCACAGCCAGGAAGATTCCAGAACCGAGGCACAGAATGAACCCGGTACCAGCAATCCGAAAAGTCGGGAAGGTTCAATATCTGACTTCAACAAAGAAACCCTTTCGAATAGGTGTAGCTTGGATTCAAAACTAGGCAATTTGAACAAGATGAGCGAGTTTAAAAACCAGTTCAAAAGGGACATGTATCCGCTGAAACCAAAACACGGCGTACAAGAACGAAAAAAATCCGCAGAACATATAAAGCTGCCGATCGTGGTACATTGCAGCGCCGGTATAGGTCGAACTGGTTGTTTTTTAGCTATTCTGAATGGTATCCAGCAGTTAAGGCTTAATACTAATGTTGATATTTTGGCCATTTTGTGTTCTCTCAGGTTGAACAGGGGTGGTATGGTACAAACGGCTGAACAGTATGAACTTATACATAGGGTGTTAAGTCTGTATAGTGAAATAATGTAAAAAAAATAAGAAATATTTATATGGAAATCTTTTTAACTATATTTTTAATATTTTTTCTATAACGTGTTTTATATCAAGACTATTTCATTTATTATAGTGCCATTCATACTATATGATCAGTAAAAAAGTTGTATAAAAAGCTTTGTTACCTCAAATTTGCCCTGGAATTAAATAATAATAAGATATACTTTATTCGCTACTTTATAAAGAAAAATAAGAAATGAATTAAGCATGTTAATTCATCAAATTAACTGTATTAGAAAGTTTGGTATCAAAATTACCAATAGACGATTTTCTACTCAGAGCTCCTAATTATTTATATTCAGAATCTTAATCTTCTGTCGGACGCAAGACTTAATTACACATTAGGGCATATTGTATCTGGCAGGTCTGACGTTCACAGACATTTGGTAGTAGGAGAGATTTTTCCTAAACTGTAAAAACAGTGTAAATACATGTTTGACACAGAAAACACTATTATTTACCAGATTTTTTTTTAATGATACAACCCCAAATGAGCTTTATGCATACAACTTTATGCAGCTGCGTTTTTTCTGTACCGTGCCTTCATTTTCTACTTCTTGCTGTTCCCCTTCCTCATCTATATTTGGTTTAAACTTCTTTGTCGTTGCTGCAATTCAAAAGGCATTTCAACTATTTGTAGGCTTCTCCTGGTAAGTTGTTTTTTCATCATTGTCCGTAGTTGAAACCAATATAACCGTTATTCATTTCTTCGGACATATAACAAAGTTGTGTTGAAACCTAATAAGCTTATGCATATATTTACTTGCGTTATTTTAATAATTTTTAATAATCACGAACTAAAGCCCGAAATCACACAATTGTGGTTATTATATATACAAACGTTTGATGACAGAATTATCCAAACACACGTATGGCACACGTAAAGGTACGAAGCTACTCGAGCGTGGAGGTTTCTGTCTCTGAAAGCACGAACGGATTAACTTAATATATTAATTCTGTATCTATCAAATTGGTTACACCCGATGGTTACTGATACATACCGAGAATATCTATAACTTTTTATAATCTCCTATACAATGGGTCAGTCAAAGTATTTTTATTATTCCCTATTAACAGGACATTTTAGACATCCCGCTTTTGGAATTTTCGATTTATATAAGAAATAATTACTACATTTTAATAATATATTCTTAAATCAGTCATGATAAGCTCCTAGCTTTTAAAAATCAATGTATGCAGCAGAAGTAAACTGCTCTAGCGCAGAAGTAAACATATCAACATACTCCTTGTCTTTGCATAAATAATTTTTACTACATATCTATATTAATTTTGATTACATGCATTCTGTAAACTCTAAAATTTCCTTCGACACACAACATAACATAATTGCAAATAAGAAGAAACACAAATGAATTCTTCAAAATATTCTCCTTTGTACTCGGTTGAAAGAATTTTGCAAACAAAAGTTATATACCAATCACCAATGACCCGCCTTCGATTATTTAAAGCTTTAGTAGCCCCATTTCGTGAAAGAACTGCTTTTGACGGTTTTAGCTCACTTTAGTACAACTAAACAGTGAAAAGTCTTGTTTCAGGCCTTCATTTCTCCTCTGTTCTTAATGTTAGGGTAAGTTTATTGATCCATTTTTTCCAGTTCCATGTTCCCTCTTCTGTAATTTATTTTTAGTTTTTTGAGCTGTTTGATTAATGTTGATTTAGATTCAATAGTTGCACTTATCAGCATTAGATCAGTACATTCATCTATCTCCATATATACCTTTGACCTTCAGCATGTTTACTGACATATCTTCTGTGGTATTATCTTGAGTGTTCAGTCCTTTATTCAGTAATGGATATATTCGTCATGCACAACAATAGCAATATTTGAAAAATTCAAGAAAGACTACATTTTTATTACAGTCCTTTTGTGACTACAAAAACCATGACATTCACTAATCTCATTGTTTTTTTTTAAATGACCTCTTGACTACCCATTCCATAATGAATTGTTTTTGGAATTATTTTTTCCAAACTTTTTTGAGAAATTGTATAATTAAAATATTCAGTCCCATGTCAAAACTGTTGAAAAAAATTAAATAAAACCATGAAAAATATAAATGTAAATAAAAGGCCCCAGGACAAAAAGATTGATTTTTTATTATTCATGCCTTCTTGTGTTTAGTAACTTCATTTACTTACCGAAAAATGTAAATGAATTTATATCTATGAAGGGTCTAACATCTGAAATGTTTGCTCATAATGGTTTTTATGTGGACGAAAAAGACAGGACAGTTTTGATTTTTCCAAAATAACCTTATGGAAAAGATATAATTACAAAATATTGATTAATATAATTCCTTTCTTTAAAAGTGGCTTGGTAAAGGCGCTTGTTATTATTTTGAAGAAGTCTGGCCCGTTTTTCCTCAATTGCTTTTTATAACTCCTCGTGGAATTTTCCTCGAACATGTACACGTTTCTCTTGCTAACTATACACAGAGATTTTCATAATGTTGACGTCTCAGGACCTTATCGGTCAGTCTAAAATGTGGATATACTATTTAACCACCCGAGCCGTTTACACGGTAGCATTGCCTTGCTGAAATATAAACTTATTGTTTGGCGTTATTTGAAATATTTTCGTATTTGTGTATGAATCAAATTGAAGTAGTCCTGATTGTTCATTCAGTCAGAAATGAAAACTATGTCAGTCTTATCATGCCGGATGCCTGCCCAAACCACCCACACTACCACCACCCATTTGTTACTTTGAAAAAAAAATCTTTTTCAAGTCATGGAAGTAGTAAGAGCAACCGTCCGGCATGTTTAAATTAAATTTATTTTATTCAGAAAACATTATTTGCACTCATTTCTTATCCCAACGATCATGTTCGCGAGCGAACTGCTTCTCATGTTTGATAAGCATTTAGGGAGGGTGGGATAGTTTTTATTTTCTATCTCTGAATTTGTGAAATTAATTTAAGGTCTTCTAACGTTTTTAACGTTGGTAATCACACCTGCTTTATGCGCAATCTGACGAAATGCCAATGTGCTATTAAAAGCGGCTTGTTAGATTGCAGGTTTTTATCTGTTTGACAGTACAGAGGGTCTTCCAGTAATCATTTTATTTCTATACCGTTTAGGATCTTTAATCAAATTAACTACTGTTTCTAACACAGTCTTTTTCAATTTTTCCCCCTTTCAAACTGCTGACTCCATCTAGTCTATAAAAATGAAACTATATAAGTGTGAAATTAAAATCCGAGGTCATATGAATTAACATAAGTGAACCAGCCCGTATAAACGTAGAACAAACATATCGGAGACATGCTTTTGGACAATGTTTTGTCCAGTGTATCTTCTCTTTTTGTTACTGTCTTCAGGCTGGATTATTATCTTCAAACAAAAATTAATCAAGTACCAGTATAAAAGGTAATTTCAAAAAATTCAAAGAGTTCAGAGAGTTAACAAAGAAAAAAAATTGTCTCACGATAAGCTAAAATTTATCTGAATATATTACTGTTTATTGAGACGTGGATTTTTTTACTCTGTAATGCAGACCTTAAGTTCTATCAAAAATATTCTTGCATGGTAATCTATATAACCTAAGGTTAGATAATAATTTTCCACTATTTCTGTCATTATAAATGTTTTATAATGTTTTAAGGCAAGACAAAAACTCGAAATTGAACCACGAAAGCTTTATATACAACTTTGTTTGTTCGTAGTGCATTTAGAGAGCTTAAAATTTTCAATGTATTGTTTGAACTTTGACTGTTCTATGGCACAACCGTATTTTTATATATTTAAAGCCTCGTAATGTTTTATTAAACAAATAAGGTAATAAGTACAAAAAAATTGCAATCATTCCTGTTTTTGGTGGGACATATATTCCACCACAAATCTACTTTCTAGATATAGTATTTTTCGACAGATTTCAACAAGGGTGTTTCATTAATATTTTTTAATATATCTAATGATTTTAATATGATCACTATAATTATTTTTTCATTAATTATCAAATATTTCCGGGAAATATATGAGACACCTAGTACTAATTAACTTTGCACAAGAGAAAAAGATTGCAATTTAAATTTGTAAATAACGTATGTTTCTTTGTTATATATAGAGTGTATTTGTCAGGGTTGTACCCATTTTATTGTGCCAAGGAAGGTCAGGTAGGTAAATTTAAATTTAATTTCCAACAAAAAAAATCCTCTTCACTATAATCTCGTATCGTTTTTGAAATATTGATAACTTTGTGATTTTTCGAGATTTGTTGTGATTTTTTTATAAAACTACTAATAAATTCCAAGCTATTGATCTTAAAATGGCTTTATTTGCTTCTAGTTTAATAGAGTTTTGGACAGTTGTCTTATATTAAAAAAATCTATAAGAATTCAGTTATAGTACCACCTCCTGAACTTTGGTACATTGAAACGTGTTGGCCCTGTATAATTTAAATTTTATTTTATATTATAAGAACAATGTGTTACTTGATTTGCATTTAATTTTTTTAGAAGCAGTGTAGAATAAATATATTTAATGTTTCTTACTTACCCCTTAAGCATTAATGTTTTTTATAACAGCATTTATTGAGGATAATTAACATGTTCGTATCTTAAGCTAAAAAAAATGTTTTTATATGTGATAATTTTTAGCTATAGAAGAAGTTAACTGTAAATATTTTTATATTTTTTATATTTTTGTTGATTCTGTATTAAAAGGATATTTATTAAAACTGTTTATATTAAAATTATATTAAAAAAAATTAAACAAAGTATGCGTAAAATATAATTCTTGATAATATTTCTCATTGTTACATATTTTAAGTCTTTATTTATAATCATATCATTACATAATCAAAGTATTCCTTTTTTATAGTTTAACGTTAGTTAACTTTTTTTTAATAATTTTTCTTTTTAGATATTAGAAAACAAAAACTTATCAACAAAAAGAGAGGAAATTAACAAAATCCAATAATATTGGTAAACAAAATAACATTTTTATAGCAATACATACAGGGTTCTTTCAAAAAGATTTCTTTTTAAATTATGAATGGAGAATTTTTATGCTTTGTCTTTTTGTTAATAGCGCACAATATATGTGATAAGGGATTTTAAAAATGTATTACCTAGCATTAAATATTAAATTTCAAATCATTGTTAAGAATAATTGCTCCATAACAGCGGGAGTTTGGTAATATTTAATGGTCCCACTTTGCCATGGTAATACGTCTTTAAAATGCCATTTTATATGTTCAAAAAAGAGTGAATTTTTTACCATGACGTAAAAAAACCTATGTAAAATTAATATTTAATTAAGGGGCGTCTAGAAGATTCAGACATATTTGTATAACTTTAAGATGCAAGTGTAAAATTACAAACTGACTCTTAAAAATGTTATTTGTAAAGTTTAAAAAATATTTTAACTAATACGCACTTTTAATTGTATTGGTTTTGATTTGTAAATTTAATTACTGATATTTTATTTGATATGAAGATTATTAAATCAATCTTGCAGGTTGAAAGGGCGCATACAAGTGATTCGTGCTTTATCATCATCTATAACTCAACAACCCTCTGTCGCAATTTTCTTCTTTCATCTAGACCTATTAGCTGCTATGTTTTTCCAGTTTGATAGACCAGTGTTTGTGATATTGCACTTGGCACTGTCCTCCCATCTGAGTCTAGGTCTTCCTTGCTTTCCTCTATTATCTGGTTTCGTCGACAGTATTCTGCTAGACATTCTTTTAACATCTATTCTGATGACATGCTCTGCCCATCTGAGCCGTCTGATACTGAGTTTGATGCTAGACACAGCTTCTCCTCCAAGGCAGGCATGGAGATAGTATAGTATAACACAAATATTGCTTTTAGCAGTTTGCTCTCGAAGATTGAGAGTAGATTTGCGTCGCACCCATAGCGCATGTGAGAAACGACAAAAATAAATGTTTTGTACAGTTAAATTTTTGTACTGCGGGTTAAGTTGCGACTTCTCAAACGTATTTACATTAACCGAAATAACATTTGATTCTATTTACAAATAAAATATGTCGTTTGTTCTCATCACATTCGCTGTTTTTGGACTCGATTGTAGATCCGGTGAACTAACTGAGGCTTCAAAGTCGTATGCGCCTACTGAGAAGTTTTGGCCGATATTTCGAATGAATTGTCTTGTTGCGGATGCCATTAATTTGGTTTGGTTTTTCTGGTTGTTGAGACCCAGAGTTATCGCAGCTTCAGAGAAGGACATCCACATCATCAGCATATGCAAGCAATTTTACCGATTTATAAAATATGGTGCCCGATGTGATTTCCATACTACTGACCCCAGTGCGACGTAAAAAAGAAGACAGACCATTCCATCACCCTGCCTTAAAGTATTGCATGTCTCAAATTCACCTGAGTGTTTTGAACCCTAACAACGAAGACAACTTTTTTGCATGGTCATACACATTTGTGCATCATAATTCGCGCTGAGTAAGAAATAATCTTGTCACAGAGTAAGTCTCTTGTAATATGTGGCGATTAAGATTTCAGCAACTTGTTACTAGATGATTCGTGACAAGTTTAATATGTATGTAACTTAAAGGATTTAACTACTATGTTTCACCAAGAGCCAACCGCGCAATCAATCGAAACTATTTGGAGGATTTATTATGTTGAAAACTTTTCTGTACCTTGCATGAATACATTTCCTTAAATTCAGTGCGTTAGTATTATACAGGCTCGCTATTCTGTATGGAAACGGTCAAATTTCTCGAGAAATCTTTCAAATTTCTTAATGAAATTTTGTACGCAAATATCAGGAACAAATATATGCCACTTTTTGGGTATATATATATTTTTTTTTGCGCATATTTGAAATCCAAGGCTAACTTGATTTTTTTTAATGACAACAGTACTTGAATCTGGCATTGTTGAAAAGGGCAACAATGATACATTTTCTGAATTCATCGAGGTAAATGTTATGTTGTTATTTTTAAAAATATATTCAAAAAATGGCTAAAAGGTGTTTTGGTCTGTTTTAATGTAATATATTTTTCATTTAGTAGGCTATGAAACAATTGATGGCCGATGAAGTATTTGATTACACTTGAAAACTGTTAACGTCAATTTGTGAATTTCAAATTTCTTTCAATTTTTATATGGAATTATTATGTATTTAACTGAAAGATAAATAATTGAAATATTAGCAATTGTTGGACGGTGACAGAAAACGCACTTATGCTGAAGTTTGTCGAGTATTTAATGAAGTACAACCGGAGAAAAACATCACTAAGTCAACAGTTTCAAAAACGGTGAAAAGATTCTATGTACAGCCAGCATTAAAACTCGTCCAGTATTAGGAAGACAAAAAACAAAAACTAACAACGAAAATTCGTTGAATGTTTTAATTGATGTGGTAGACAATGGTAAGGCTTCCATGCATATTTTTTTCATTATAACTTCACAAAACTCAACTCTTCAATCAAAATCAGCTTCACTTAATTCTTCTAGTAATTGTATTTTGTAAGGATAAAAATATCTTTATATTTTTTGGACTGAGCGTCTACACATGTAAGGATTTAAAGCTAATTGTTGCATCTGCATCACTACTCACACTGTTGCACTACATCACATAAAACATTCAACATATTTTCGTCATTACTTTTTATCTCTTGTCTTCCTAATTTTGAACGAGTTTTAATCCAGCCTCTATCATTGAATCTTTTCACCGTTTTTGAAACTATTAACTCAGTAATGGTTTTATTCGAATGTACTTCATTAAATATTCGACAAACTTCAGCATAAGTTCGTTTTCTTTCACCATATCCAACAATTGTTAGCATTTCAATTATTTCTCTTTCAGTTAAAAATACATATTTATTCCATATAAAAATTGAAGGTCATTTGAAATTCACAAATTGGCGTTAACAGTTGACAAGTGTAATCAAATACTTCATCTGTCATTAATTGTTTCAGAGCCTACTAAATGAAAAATATATTTACCCTAAAACACACCGTAACGCCTTTTAGTCAACTTTTTAAATCTATTTTGAAAAAAAACCCATACAATATTTACCTCCTTGAAAAAAAATGAAAAAATACCCAAAAAATGGCAAACATTTCCTGTTGTTTGTGGTCAAAATTTCATTAAGAAATTTCAAAGCTTTCTCGAGATATTTGACCATTTCCATGCATAATAGCGACCCAGTGTAACACTTATCGAATCACCATCTATTTAGCACATCCGAAACGCCAACATTTTTCTACTGTTATCTATGGTCTCCATCACTAACTAGTTAAACTTCCTTGTAATAATTTCAGATAATACATCAAATCTTATCTTGTGTTCAGTTATACATCAGGATGAGACGGGTCGTTGTCAATCTGGTGAATTTTTGATGTTTCTGTATTATTAATACCAACATATTCTTGGTTTTATATCAATGATAGCTGATGTGAAGGTTTAGAATATTTAAAACTAAATGGTTAATCTTAGTTGTAGTATATGTACATCAAACCTTAACTGACTAATCTCTCTTTTGTCTTGGGAAAGTATATGAATATAGTTTAATATACTTTACCAGAAAGTTGATGTTACTAGAGTGTAACAAAAGCATTTGCGCTTTTGAGATACTTAGTTATGCACTGTTTAAAACATTCATAGCTAGAAGTTATTCCTCGAATATAGGTCATTACTTTTGATGACCTTAGTCCATCTTTAAGCCAGTAAGATTAAACCTCCGAGAAGTGAAGTATAATCCTTTATTTATAAACAAAGGAAAAAACCCAAACATTTTATACCCCCTAGTAATTTTACACTCAATTCTAGTTCTGTATCCCTATAAAATATGGAATGTTTTTTACTCAGTTACCATGTAATTTATATTTTAAAGAAAATTATTCATAAAATAACTAAAGTTTAGATATATCTATACGAATATCTTTTGATCAGCATTAAAACGCATAAAATAAAGCTTATTAAAATATGTTTCAAATTTAGAATGAACGAAAAATACTATTTAATTGTTATCTAATACCACCAGTGTATTTAGTACTCTAGCACCTAGCGGTGTTTTGTTCAACATAAATTTCAGATGCTTTTCTATTTTTAAAAGAGAGAGAAACACTTGAGTCATGTATATCAAAACTTTTCTGCCGTAGTGTCCAATATGCTGTAGAATACATTACCTCACTATATAACTTATTTGTATTTTATTATTTATAAAAACATTGTTTTTATTTTCATGTCATTATATTAAAATTCTGAGTTTAATCATACTTTTCTATCATAATACTAATAAATTAAATTGCCAGTTTGTAATTTTAAGTTTGGATCATTAATATGTGGTGTAGATCTACCTATCTGTATAATCTTTTTTTGTAGTACAAATTCAAAAATAAACTTTTTTTCATACTGTTAGATATACTCCGATGTCATTTTGTGAATGAGTGTTTTAAAACTGTATGTGGGTAATATAATTAAATTTTAAAAAAATTAAAGGATAATGTTAGGTGTAATGTGCCATATTAATTTTTACTGACTAATTACTTAAAGACGATGATCAACATGGCAGTTCTTTTTTTAAGATTATAAGTTAATCTTAAAATTAACCATTTCAACGTTTTACATGGTGTCAAATATAAATTTAAATATTAGTCATATGAATTTTATTTACCTATTGTAAGATATATAGAACGTTTGTCAAAAATACAGGGGTCGTTCAAAAACTCTTCGGCCTAGCATAAAGCTGGTGCAAGGGTAATTCGTTAAATGATGTGACGAGTTTCAGTATAAAGTAAAGGAGTTTTGGCATTTTCTGAAAAATTGATCAAATTGTGCGGTTAAAAAAAAGTTAGATTCCCCTTTAAAGGATTCTTTCCTTTCATTTTTTTTTCAAAAATCTACAGTTGTAAATATCTTGATAGGTTGTGTTCACTACATTTTTACACTATACTTTGGATACGAGAAAGCTTTCTCGATGGGTGCCGCATTTGATAACAGTCGACCAAAGACGCATTCAAATGGACACTGTTCAGAGCTGTTTAGTCTTATTTAAGGGCAATTCTTTTGAGTTCCTTCAACATTTTATAACGGTAAATGAAAGATTGATTTACCATTGCACGCCAAAGACTAAGCAACAGTGGGCGGGTGTAGGTAAAAATGTGTCAAAGAAAGCGAAAACGATTCAATCTGCAGTCAGAATGATTGGGGAGTTGAATTTAACCGTTTCATCTTCCCAAGGCAGTTACTTTGAAGAGGCAATTTAGAATGGTACTTTCTATTGGATAAAAAAAATATAAAAAATCATTCTCATTACTCGATTTACACACCTCGCATCAGGTTTCCTAGAAACAATTGTTTTCCGGGGTGAGACTGCTAAACCCACGCTCGGCTCACTTATCCTGGAGGGCCGTAAACTCGGTAGTGATATCCATAACTTAGCCGACTAGTTTCAGTTTATAGGCGCTGGTAATTCGCCCTTACTCTCCTACGATAACTGCGTTAAGCACATCGTAATATACAAGGTGTTTCAAGAGAAAGTTTATTTTTGATATAGCGAAATTTATAAGAGACGCCCATCAAAAAAATCTTTATTAATTATTGAAATACACATTTTAGAAAATTACTTTTTAAAAATAATGTCCAAATGTAAACATTCACGCTCAGGACACTCATCTAAACAAACAGCAAAATTCCTTAGGATGGCCATTTCGTGTAGGATATTTTATTTTAACTGCACCGAGGAACCCGGTTTATTGACGTAAACTTTCGATTTTAGATAGCCCCACAGGAAAAAGTCCATATGGCTCAAATCAGGTTTACGTGTAGGCCAATTTACATCACCTCCCCTGGAGATCAATTTATTTGGGAAAATTTCTAATAGTTTCTAAAATTTCTAAACTAGTAGCAGAGACGTGTTGGGAGCGTGTGACGTTGCTCCATGTTCTTAGATTATATGCATGTTCTTAGATTATAACCAGCAAACTTTTGCAGTTCATGTTCCAAAAAATTGTTATTTACCTTGCAGCTCATACAGTGACTTTAGACGAATGTAAGGGTTTTTGATGCTTGTGCTTCAGGTTCGTTGCACTCCAGTAAGGACAGTTTAGCTTATTTACATGACCGTTAAGATGAAAATGAGCCTCAAATCGTTGTTTTTGTAAAATTCTAACACACGCAACGCACGCCTTGCTCCCGAGAAAGGCGAGACTATCGATTGACATGCACCTCGCGCTCCTCAAAGTTCTTGCGTCTGCGCTGTGAGCCAATGAAATAGAAACTTTCTTATGGGACACCTTGTACGTACTGCAGGGCCCAGGAGATCATTATGTGGAGGTAGGATTTATTGGTGCGTCTTTATTAGACCATCGATTGTACTCAGATATTTATTACATGCCATGTGTTGGCATCCTAGACATTTTCTCATATCCTATCGCCAACCATTTGAGCCTCAGATAAGATTAAAGGTGTAATAATATAGTCAATAGAACATTTATCTCAATAAAACAATACCTATGACGTATTAATTATAATATAAAACTGATTTCTAGGGTTAAATTATATCAATTACCATAATTAACTAAAATATAAATAATTTACGTAACGAATGAGTATCCATTTTTTCAGAGGTTCAAAGAATGTCTTCATATTATTTGCAAATGAGCATTTCAAAGTCCATTATACAAATTTTTCTTTGGCAAAAATTGATAAATGCGATTGTTCTGTTAGAAAGTACTACAATATTCATTTATTAATCTAGAATTAACCAATCTAATATTCATCATTTTCCTCATTATTTCGAATGCTTCATACATTCATAAAAAGAATATCAACCAAAAAATTGTAAAACTACTTCATACAACAAAAAATCCTAAGTTGTCACTTTCGGAACACACCAAGTAACATTTGAACTACAAAATGATGTAACTGTCATCTGTCAACCCTACATCATTTTCTTTCCTTGGGCAAATACATTTTTGTACGAAGAGCGCCGGTTTTTAAATATTTTTTTTATTCAAAATGGCCAGCGCAAAAATTATCGAGTTGGATGAAAGTAACACATGCAGAATGTAAGTATTTAACTTTTTTTGTTTAAGTTCTGTTTAACTTAAAAGTGATACATTGCTATTGATTTTAAAAATATTTCCACTTTTTTTTATATCAAATATATTAGATATGTAGCATTAAAATAAACGTTATATTACAATGTCCTGTACATTTTTTATCCCATTTACTAATTAGGTGAATGAGTATACAATTAAACTACCCTAAAATATATCAGGAACTGACCAATTAATTTGTATGTGTATCTTTTGCGTATGTGCATACTAAACTAAATAATATTAGAAGCATTTAGATATTAAATCTAAATTTCTTATTAATATTTGAATAATTACCTACAATATATATATATATATATATAACATTGTTAATCAATCCAAAGGTAACCTCCTTAATATACACATGATATGATACTAAACATTTGATTTATTATTCATCATTTTTAGATGTGATAATGCTCTAGCAAGATATTCCTGTCCAAAATGCAACATTTTATATTGTTCATTAACTTGTTATCAAGCAGAGATTCATTTGGAATGTTCAGAAAAATTTTATAAAGAAAATGTTTTGGAAGAATTAGGTTTGGATAATATCACTGCAGGATCTAAAGCAAAAATGATGGAAATATTACTGAGGAAACATGAAGATAACAGGATTCCAAGCCCTAATCTTGATGGCGATAGGTAAATATTTGAAATATAGATACATTGTCAAGAACATGGAAGTATGATTCTCATTCTCATTTTAGTGATGTGGATTTAGATGATGTAGGGCCTTTTTCCCAATTTGTAGACATAGAAGATCTTGAAGAGGATCTAGATTCAGATGATGACAACTTTGTAAATATAAATGATAGATTAGCAGGTTAGTAACACATATTTATATTGTCGTTTTTAATACTATATAAAAAATCTTTTAGGTGTAAATTTAGATGATGCAGAAACAGTATGGGAAAAACTCACTGAAGATGAGAAACAAGACTTTGTTGCATTTTTAAAGTAAGATTTAATGTTTTTTAACAAATTGTAATCTCAATTGAGCAATCTGATTAATTACTGCAATGGGAAGATATGAATTATGATATGCTTGTTATGAATTTATATTTTTCTTAGTAAATTCATTGCATTCCAAAAAAACAATTTCATAATATTTCTATACAGGATTAATTATTACAGCACTTTTGTTTAATTCAATTTGATGCAATATTAATTTTTTTTGAAGTGGAAAAATTGTTATATGATTATAAAAATATTGTTTCCAGTGTATTAAACATTATATATTTAACTTTTATTCGTTTTAGAACTGAAGATGTAGCTAAACTAATTCCATCTTGGGAACCATGGTGGTTGTTTTCTGAAAATAATGTAGTTACAGAACTGAATGAAAATAGTGAAAATGATTATAAAACCAAATGTCCCAAATTAAATAACATTAAAGATTTTGCAAGCCTCACAGTAAGTAATACATTGTATATTTTTATTAAATGCATATTAAAGTAAATGAAATTTAATTATTTATTTACTGTCATCCAAAAGTATTTAAGTATCTGTTTGAGTCTTAAAAATGTTGAAGTTTTAGTTAACAAAACATACATGATTGTTATTTTCAATATATATTGTCAAGTGTTCATTGGTAGCAGATGTATTTAATAAGTCATATTTTAGTAACCATTATTAGTAAGGGTTACTATTTAGTTATAATTAAATTATTATAATGAACTGCATACTAACCAACTTTACTACTGTGTTGATGCAAAAGTTCGTCCCATTTTTTGAGAAAAACAAAATTATATTTACTGTGCCGTTCTGTTGTACTGTGTAAACTGGCTTTTGGACTGGTTGAAGGAGCCTGTCTGCACTTACACCATGATCTCTTATGTTTAATATTTTATACACAATACATTTTTACATTACCTGTAACCATCCAGTTTATCAAATTTTTTCGGTTAACTTATGCGGCTCCCAACATCGGCCTTGCCAACCATTCCAAATTACTTAATCGCCTTGACACTTTTGACTTGTTGATTCCAAATATTCCTCCGATCGCTGGAGTTGTTCTATGCCGGTCACTATATTTCGGTGCCATCGATCTCGGCCGGTTGTTGAGAATGTACGAAACTGTCTGAACCACTTATGGCAGATGGAATCGTCAACGACATCCTCACCGTACATAGTACATATTTTCTTTTATGTCTGTGAAGCATTTTTGCCTTGTCAGATATAACAAAATATGCCGAAAATGATCCCCATTTTCTTCCATTTTTAATGTTTAACCAAACTTAAAATAACCAAATAACACAATTTTTTTCCCAAGTATTTGCAGAAATTCCTTCTATCAAACAACGTCAAAACTTTACACGAGTGAAGTGTGAAGATAACTCTTCAGTTTTGCGATTCAGCGCCAGAAACGGGACGAACTTTTATATCGATCCAATGCATAAAAATGTAGCAATTTTTTTTTTTTCATAGAATAAAACTCCTGCCAATTGTGTTAAATTCAATTTAATCAATGTTCTATGTGCCTATGCTTTTACCGCCAGATATTTTAATGGTGAGCACTCTGATTTTGCCCACGAAGCCGTGACGTGTATTGCGACAGTCTCATTGGCTTTGAAAAAAGGACATAATTTCGAGAATATTGAAACAAGCATTAAATACGTCGAACAAGCATGTATCGCGGTAAGTATCTATCAACATTTTTAACGTGCGGTTCGACACTCATTAGCTACCAATTAATTTTGATCAGCATTTGCATTGGACTTCACCCCTTAGTTTCGCAATACCGACTGGTAAACACCTCTCAAAAAGCAGCCAGTTTTACTAACATGACTGAGAAACTATTATTTTATCGGATTTTACACTCCTAGCTCCTATCTTCCACGATATCGCTCGGCCTCAGATCATTTTAACACCGCAGTAGTTGATAAAGCAGGTGTTCAAAATTATCTAATACATAATAAATTATTTTAACTGAATATAATATCATAGAAACCCGAGTTTTCATATCTACTAATTACCCATCATTTTGATGCCGATGATGTGGACATAATTTCTCGTTCAGCGGTCACTATTGCTGTCGTTCCCAATCTTGTCTTCCGACGTTAAAAAAACTACAGGTCTCAACATTTATGTAAATAAAACCAAATTAATGGTATCCTCAACAAAACAGCGTATTCAAAATATTGGCCAAAATTTCTTAGTTGGCAGTTCACTTACCTCGGATCTACAATCAACTCCGAAAACCATCGAATGTGATGAAATCAAACGACGTACCTTACTGGCCATCAGATGTTATTTCGGCTTACGTAAACACTTGAGAGGTCGCATCTTAACCCATCGTACGGAAATCCGACTGTACAAAACATTGATTTTCCTGGTTCCCACATACGCCTCAAAAACATAGGTGCTAACAAAGGCCGACGCAAATCTACTTTCAATTTTTGAAGGAAAGCTACTAAGAATAATATTTCTATTGCGAAGATGGAGGGTAGAGACGCCGCTACAACCACGAAGTATACGACCTCTATGTCCGCTTTGGAGGGGCAGACGGATCAGATGAGCGGGACATATCATCAAAATGGATGCTAATAGAATGTAGCAGAATATTGTCCATGATGCCAGATGGTAGAAGAAAACCGGGAGGACTTAGATGGGAGAACAGCGACAAGTATGATGCCACCCCAAATTGGAAAACCGTAGCAACTAATAGATCCAGATGGAAAAAGCAAATTGCAATGACCAAGGCTCACAAAGAGCCGTTGAGCTAAACATAACCCATTATCCTGGATATTAACTGAAGGACACTAACACAAATATCTTCACCGAGAGCGGGAGTTAGGATAGAAATAATTATCAGATCGAACTAAATCAGAATAATATAACGTATGATCCACGATTTCAAGCCAATTTGATATGCTTTTGTATGGCAATACGAGACTTGGATATGGCTGAATTATCCTGCGCAAACAAAACATTTTTGAAAAATTGTACTTCTCGTAGTCCAGTTTGATACCGTATTCTACTAAAACTTAGCAGTTACACTTTTCAACGTTAATACATGTTCCCATTTGTAAAAATATATAAGCACAACCATTTATCAATACCTCATAATGTCAGTTTCAAAATTTAGTTGAACCACTGTGTCTTTTAGTCTGCAAGTATATTTGTGAGTGTGTTCCATTAAAAATACACTTTTTTGCAAATATGTATCTAAAATAACTTTACTAAAATCGTAGCAATTTGTTCAAAGTTAAAGTAATTTTGATTTTGCAGTGTGAATGGATATTAACAGACTCAGAAAATTTAGATCTGATGAGAGACGACATATCGAAAATATTGAAAGGTCCTAACCCGCAGGAAAAGAATTTCTACATTCTATGCGCATTAACCGATTTGCAGAACCTGTTGAAGGAAGCGCAACAAAAACCTAAACATTCGAAACCAAGTGAAACAGGTGGTTTCTCCAAACAATTTCCAAATGAATTTTTCCCACATGTACAACATGAACCAGTAGAAAGTGTGAAGAAGTATTTAAAGAAGACCGAATATTTTTTGAGTTACGCAAAAGATATTCTGGATATTTAATTAGTCTTGTGCTGAAGGTGAGAAAAAATGAAGGACGGGATGCTATCACAAAAAATGTCTTTAAAAAAAAACATTTTTATTTATTGTTTTGTTGTTAAGCATTTGATATGGAATATATGGGAAAACAGTGATAAACAGTTAGGGTTAACTAACATGCTGTGGTCTTAAACACATTATTTTACCCTCTTTTTATTTCTTTGCACACCTAGTTTGCCAGTATTTATATTGAAAAGTATCCCTATTGCGTGTCTTACAATGAAACACATTGATAAGACAATTAAAATGTATATAATGTAACAATCATGTTTTTCTATAACAGAAACAACAAACGTTACTGAACTTTTAAAATACAATTTTTCCTTTTTTCGAAAATTATATTTTATAAAATCACAGGTGATGCTCAGTCTTTCTAATTGAAATATATACCATATTGAATGTTTCAAATCTGACAAGTGTATTCTGATACTTTAGGTCTTTTGTTGACTTTTCTTTATACATAGAAGTGATTTTTATTGTGTTATATATAAATATACATATTTATATCACTTCCTAGCATATTATATTTATTATTATAGTAGTGTTGATTTTCAAAAATAAAAAAATATTTCTACGTTGTTTGCTTAAAACTGCCTTATATTATCTTGACAATAATAAATTTACCTTGAAATTCTTAGAAGAGCTTTGCTTATTAAAACAGATTTTTTAAAACTGAATATAAATATTTAGGGTAGTTCACTCGTAAATTCATTTTTCTTACGAATGTGATGAAATTGAAATATGATATTGAGCCAAGTGTGCTTTATTTCATGAAAAAATCAATTTTTTTGGTCGATTCTGAAGACATAGTTTAAGACAAAGACATAGTTTGGTGTATATATAAAGAACTTTTCTTACGAATTTTTTTGAAAAACCAATATGCTATTATATAACGAAAAATTAGGAAACTTTTGGAATAAACATGAGTTTTTTTATCGATTGGTTGAATTTTTTTTTAAACAAAGGCGTACTGGAGTGATAACACTGTGTGTCGTCGTGTTTTATCTGGATGATTCATCTGGATGTTTAACCTTATTCCTGGTAATATACATTTTGCCAGTCAGAATTTTTTTTTTGTATAACAACATTCATCACAAGAAATGTACAATATTGAATTAAGACCTAAACGTTCCTCATTAGTTATATTTTCTAATGAAATAACTTTTTTACATTGACAACACTACAGTTTTTTCCTAACTCATCTAGCTCCACAATCCATCAGCCAGTACACTGGTTACAAGTCTCCAGTTTTTAATTTTCTAGCGTCATTCATTGCCGATATACTTTTTTTGCGTTTATCAAGGACCTTTTGCTTTTTCCTTATAATTCGTGACGGAGCCTTTGTGCACTGTGTTTCTAAAAAGCGGTTTCCAAAGAGCGTCCGATATGAACACATAGAGATGCGCTTGACACTAAGTAAGACGTGTGGCTCTAAGTGAAGCGCGTCAAATGTGAACGAGTCATATACTTTTATAACGATTGTCACGAGTAACCTACCTTAAAGTATGTTTGTTTAACTCCACGGTGAGCGCGACCCTTTTCCCGCAAGTGAGCAAGCTGCGAAATTGATTTTTTTTTGCTTAATTGCTTCTTATTTGTGTCTTTTTTGTATAACAAGTTGAAATATGTTTAGCAATATTTTTAAAACCATTTTTATTGAATAAATTACAATTAGTTTTCGCAGTTAACACATTTTGAAATTGCGACACTGTTTTTACACGCATTTATTCCATTCTTGGCACAAATTCTATCAAATGTCTTGTACTTGTGCCTGATAAATTTCATCATTTCTATATCTTTCTAGCAAAATCTGAATATCCTTTTGAAAGCGAATTAAGTTTGGTTCTCTCTTTCAAGTGGTCTTCCATCAAACTCATGGCGAGATTTTTTAATATACACCGTACATGTTCATATTAAGGTTGATATAATTTAAAATGACCATTGCATTGATGTCAGAGGCCTATAAAAAAGTGAAAGAGACCACCTCCTGGTTATTGCACCACTAGAATACGTTGAGCACATCCCCCCCTCCCCCATTTAATATGATTGTAAACCATATTCACGACAAATTTATTACAAATACACTTAAATTTATGAAAATAACATTGATATCAGTTGCTGACATCTTGATTGGAGAATACTCCACTGGTTGTGATCAGAATACTATCGCTACCAGTTATTATAACAGAAAACTAAAAAAAAGATGTGTGGTGTAACTGACCCCAATACACCCAGCGAAGGGTAAAAAAATATTAATCTTAATATTTTGATTTTAAACTCAAATGTTTCATGAAAAATACATCAAATCAACAGAGAACTCATATGGAACTGTCTAAGAGAGCTTAAGGTTATTGAAAAACTACTAAAAGTGATAAAAAGCATAAACAAAAACGTGAGAGCAGAGATAATAAGAAATCAGGGGGGTTGAAAATGATTGGTGATAGGGTTTCGAAAACAGTCTAGGGTGTTGATATCTGGAGTACAATAAAATCAGATCAAAGTCCACAGTCTAATAAAGACGCACCAATGAGCCCTACCTCCACGGCTTTGTCGTGTACTCTAAGCCCTGTAGTTCGAACATCAGGATAACTAAAACTAATGAATGAGGGGAAAGGGCCAACCCCCCGGTTTTCCAGGATAAGTGGGCTAGCAGTCCCACCCCGTAAACAGTTGTTACTACGAAAGCTGAAACAGACTATTAATTAAGTTGATTCAATATAAATAGCCCTGGCAACAAAAAATGGACACGATATTTGCTAAGTGGAATATAAATAACAACTTGGAGCTTTAAGCATTAAATTTATCTATTTAAATAATTTATCCTTCAATAGGTAAGAGAATAAGGTCTGGATATAGTAGCGCTCCAAGAGATTAGATTAGTCAGGCTCTTTGAGAAAAGGTAGGTATCAAATATATTACAGCAGACATGACAAGAAGCACCAATTTGAATGGAGATTAGTTATCGCAAAAAAAATTGAGACAAATGTGTTAGGTTTTAAGCTAGTGAGTGAGAGGATTTGCTATATACATTCTGTCAAAAAAGTACCGGGAATTGGTCAATAAATCACAAAATGTTTATTATTTATCCATATTTATTGTATCGCCGCCAAAGTAGGCCCCTTCCGAAATAATACTCTTATACCAACGAATAATCCAATTGTCAAAACATTTTTTAAACGCATTTTCCGCAATCGATTTCAGTTCACGTCGCGAATTCTTCTTTATGTCTTCTGTCAACTGAAGACGGGTGCCTCGAAGTTGTAATTTGAGTTTTGGAAAGAGAAAAAACTCAGCCGGAGCCATATTAGGTGAATACAGTGGCTGTTCGATGATATTGTTGAGTTTTTAGCCAGAAATTCGTTCACAATGATAGCCTTGTGAGATGGTGCGTTGTCGTGATGCAAAATCCAAGAGTTTTCTTTCCACAAATCTGGCCTTTTTCGACGAATTTGTTCTCTCAAAGGTCGCATAAAACTCATATAATATTCTTTATTTACCGTCTAACCTTCTGGCAAGAATTCCGAGTACACAACATCGCGATAATCAAAGAAAACAGTCAACATCACCTTAACTTTTGATCGACTTTGACGTGGTTTTTTCGGTTCAGTTGGAAGGCGCCATTCCGAAGCTTGTTGATTGGTTTGCATGTCAAACTCGTAAACCCATGTCTCATTACCAGTTACAATGCTTTTTATGAATATGTGGTCTGCATTGACTCGTTCTAGCATGTCTTCAGCAACCTTTACGCGATTGAGTTTCTGATGAAAATGTAGGTCATTCGGCACTAGTCGAGCAGCAAAGACGTTGATGGCCGACCAGAGCGAGGTAAATCTTCTATCACATCTACCGCTTTTGAATACACTGTACCACTCATATGCACATGTTTTTGATAAAGTCGATTCACCGTAAGCCTTCTGTAACATTTTCAGCGACTCGGTACACGAAATTCCATTTGCAATGCAAAATTTAAGACAAATTCTTTGTTCGACGTTTTATCCATTGTAAAAAACACACTTGAGATGTACTGACAAAATCGAGCACTGTAAACAAACTAAATGACAGATGACGTTCAAACTCCGCGTCAGTATAGAGGACAGTTGTGCCAACTTAGCGATAAAAAGAATTTTGACAATCCCTTTAAGCGAGTTTTTCAAATGATCAATTTTCGGTACTTTTTTGACAGAATGTAAGAATGAGGGAAAATTTCGAAATATGTCAATGTTCTCTATATATGCAACAGTGGAAGAGAAAAACGAATTTTAAACGCTGCTGAAAAGCGAAATAGGCAAGACCCCCAAACTAGAAAATAATCGGAATATACACCGATAGTAGGCAAGTGTAGCCTACATGATAACAAAAATGACAATGTGGAAAGAATAATATATTTCGATATATGCAAATACCTTAGGGTAGTGAGTACAAAAAGTTCCCATACCGAAAAACATCCATAAGGCAACATAAATTTAATACAATAAACTAAATAGATGCATACAATAAACTAAATAGATGTCATGATAGATAACAGATCATACTCAAGTGTGCTTGGCATGAGATGCTATAGAGAAGCATCATCACTACCTGGTAATAACAAAAATACAAAAACGGATCTATGTTTTCGACAAAGAAACATGAACCAAGACAAAAAATACGACATTGAAAGATAAACAACACACGAAAGATAAACAACACACGAAAGCATGAAGAAATACCAATATAGAAGCAGGAGTTAGAGAAGTTTCTTATATATTCATTAGATATTTAGACATCCCGTATGTTGTTTAAAACCGGCGACTGTCGATATATTTTATATTGTCAAGAAATATTATCAAATTTTTCACTTTTGGTTTAATCTTTTGATAGCATTGTTGTTTAACAGGCTGCTTTTTATCATAAGTAATATTTTGTGTAATTTCTCATTATTTCAAAATGTTATGAAATATGATTAAAATTATTGAAATGGTTGTTCTTTATTTGCCAAGCTTTAAAACAACGCATGCGTACTCCAATATTGCTAAAAAAATAACAATGATTACAAAATATTGGTTAACATTTGGTTGATGTAAAAGTTCGTTGCGTCTTTGGTGCTAGATAGCATTGCATCACAAAACCGAATTATCTACTTCACACGTATATAGTTTTGATATTGTTTAATAGAAGGAATTTCAGCGAGTATTTGGGGAAAATTGTGTTATTTGGTTGTTTAAAAAAAAATTTAAAAACACATGCATTAAAATTGGCGAATAATATTTTAGTGCTAATTGAAAGTTCGTTTATTATGGCAACAGAATTTGAGTCATGTAGGTTAGGTTTTAAGCACGTGAATGAAATGATCGAGCTTCTATATAAAAATTAGGCGAACATTTCAAAACTGTACATATATACATTCCCCAACAGAGAAAGAATGAATTTAGAAGTAAGCTTTATGGGAGTTTATGCCCAAATTGAAAAAGAAATGGAACAGACCCTGAGAATACAAATGTAATCTACATGAAAGGGATCGGGTATAGAACAACTTTAGGATAGGATTCTTAAAATCAACAAAGGCAATGCGATGGTCATGCCGGCACATAGCATGAGTAACGAAAAAAAAAAGTTAGAATGAATTTCTGTTTACGATTCTCTAATGATGCACATGAAATTGATGATGATTACAGATGCTGAAAATGGATCGTATATAATAATGTTACGTATAAGAGGTCATGGTGTAACCGCGGAGACATTCCTTCAACCAACACAAAAGCTAGTTTCCATCCAAAGTTGGTTGTGCTATGCATTTGGTGGGACTGGAAGGAAATAGCTTATTATGAATTGTTACCTGAAAACCAGACCATTAATTCCGTGAAATACGTCCGCAACTCAGTGGATTATTGATTGATTAATTTTATTTAAGTCACATCAACGCCTTAGGCGTTCTTTAACGACTATCCAATGTAACAGAGAAAAAATTCGGATATGTTTGGGTACTTGCCATCGAAATGGAATGAGAATTCGCAGGAGGTGAAATTTGCAGCCAGGATGCTCATAGACACAGTTTGGCATAAATATTGACCCGGGTTAGACAAGGAGATTGTAGATAAGACATGTTTGTATAGAAAACGAAGAACTGCATGAATGACTAGAATAAAGTATGTTAGAAGGATCGTGAGTCACTTCAAGAGATGCTATTTTATGGAAGTATTCAGATTTTTTTGGCATGCAAGAAGGTTTTCCACCGCAATGGAGGAGAATAACTCCTGAATGGAACCGAAACTGTCCATACTTTGAACAGATGGGGGATATGACAGGGCAGGATGGAGATCATATGGGAGACTAATGGAGGATCCTTAAATAGAGCAGGAGGAAGCCGGGCTTCTATCCATAAAATCTTGATGACACAAGAAAGCGGTACAACTACCTATACTATGCAACTACCGAGAAAAGCTATCGCACAGAACGGCATATACTATATCAGGGGTCGCCAACACGTCGATCGTGGGGTACTGGTAGCTTGATATACCAATTTAGGTATCTTGTACGTCGAAAATGTGTTATGTCCATTATTATATTAAACAAGTTGAGATAGATCCTCTCTATTTGAATTTTATTAACCGTCAACAGAAGCACTGGATAAGGGATACCCAGGGGTAAATTAAAAGTGTTTTCCCTTATAAATGGTCACGTTGAGGGGATGACTTTGAGTGGGGGAAAAAATTTTACTATCCCTACTCCATATCCCCCATCACAGCCATCTTAAGGTGTGCATACTAACAAAAATATAAGCGACCGTAGTCAGTCCATGGGTATATGCCATACGTGTTTTATCAATAAATAAAAACCGCTAAATAAAATTTTTGCACAAATAGTGTGTTTTTTTTCGATCTTGACACAGTTTGTGGTAAGTAAATCATAAATATTATATTTTTTATAGCATCGGTTTCTTTCATTTTCTATTTAGCTCAAAATGAATACGCGTTCTTGTACTCGCTGTGCGTCTGAAGTAGAAGCGTTATATGAGGCAGCTGATATTTTCGAGGACAAAAAGAGTGAAAGCGAGACCGAATCGGTTTTTGAAGAGGATCATGCCAGTGAACTTTACCTAACTAAATAAATATATTTTCTAAAATAAAGTTAAATTATGTAATAAGTATCTGAAAGTACATTAAGTCTCCTTTTAAATGCTGTTGGAAGAAAGTTTTTATCTATTAATTTCGCCTAGATATGATTGTTTGTATAGAACACCTCATTTTAACATTTTTTAAATTTTGCTGATTTTTTCGATGGTATTAGGAATACTATTATTTTTTGGAACATTCTATAGATATAGTCTTTGATTGACTGATTGAGGTTTAAATTAAAGAAAAATATATTAAAGTGGATAATTTAAACGAAAGATAACCAAAGACATACGGGTGGCATACAAATGTGCTCCTGAATCGGGAAGCACAGAGTGCTTCTCTTGAGGGTTAAAGTAGTTCAACACATTGAGAAGGCTGGCGACCCTTGTACTCTATTAATTAAATGTAATTTTTAGTATATTTTTTTCAGTTTTTCGTTAAGGTTGCTTTTTCACTTCAACCCAATAGAAAATGCCGATATAAATTAACAAATTTCTATTAATGTAACCATTAAACACAGAGAGACGGAAACGCATTTTTGGGTGTTGCAAATAAGAAAAAAAAAACAAAATCCACAAATATTGAAGGATGTGTTGGTAACAATAAAGTTAAAGAGTACACTGTTTGGTATTGTCCTGATTCAGATAAACGAGATCTATAGCTTGTTTGAACCTAACTCAAAGTAAAACGTGCCCTCAAAATTGCCTTAAATGTAAAGTAACATGATCCTGGATCTGCCAAGGAATACACAATACGGAAACGGCAATTACCGTCTCAGTTTGATGATTGTGCATTTCCTTTACCTTTTGTCTGAAATGTTCATATGTTTTTGGTCATTTTTTAAACAAAAAATATTTTCAATTCTCCTTAAGGTATTTTGTTTATGAATGTTTCAACTTTTTAATAGTAAATATTGTTTTCGATACATTTATTTGATTATTAAAGTTATGCACAAGTACGGCGCTCCCTCGCCGGACGTAGAGAGATGTTTTCAAGTTGAAAGGCGATTTTTTACTGTCGTATTTGAACAGCATACAACTATAATTTCAGGAATTATGGCGTGGGAATATCTATATCCTTAGGAAGTAAGTCATACCTAGAAATTATCAGAAGAAATTTAGATGCACCCTTTAATGTAACCGAAATATAACCACTCCGTTTTTGTTGTATATAAGAACGTCAGACAGCGTACAGCTCGTCAAACGGTGCAGTTTTTAGAAGAATCCGCCATAGCGACACTTGACTAGTTGATTTGAACAATGTCCGAATCTCTGAGCGATTGCTCCGACTGCCAGCAACTTTAAACCAACTTAAAACATGTATAGACCGTCCCTGGGATACCTTCTCACAAAAAGGCATATATCATTTAATTCGATCCATACCTCCCAGATTTACAGAGTGTTATAATAACTAATTGTGACGAACTTATTCACTATTAATTTTTTCGTGTCAAATAAAAGTAGAATTTTTTCAAGAAATTTTTCATTTTGACCCTCGTTCAACAGTGATGATAGCTTCAAAATTGATAATGTCCCTGTAACGAATTATTTTCACTGGAATTTAAGTACTATAAACAGAAATTAGTCAAATGGAACCAGATTGGACAAGTAGGGTGGGAGATAATTCTAATACCTTCCCAAGCGAAAAATTGATTAACGGTGGTGCTATGTATGCTTTTTTGACCTTTGAGATGAATTTAAATAACCCTTTATAAGATAGTATTTGTAATTGATATTTATGGATGGTTTGCAATTAACCAATAAGAAATGTAGATCCATAGATTCTATCAGAAATAGAAAATGGGGCTTGAATATATTCATATCCCTGAAGGATGGGAGATTATTCCGAATCCTGGAAGGATTAGAATATATACTTCTGGATGTCCGAAGAATCAGAAAAGATGTTTTTTAAGTTTATTAAACCAATTATATATGTACCTGGCGTGGCGGTTAAAAAATCTTATTTATTTAAGAGATGGCGCTGAAAAAAAGGATCAATTAACAGTCTAATATCTTATGTCATTTTGTTGCTACGACAGTACTTTTTAAAATGGCATTGTGTTTAAACGATGTCGAGTTAACATCACATTCTTTCGTGTGGTAAACATGTCGACTCTCGAGCTAAATAAAGAACATTTATGGCACGTACTGTTTTTGTTGTTCAATCAAAAAAAATGCAATCAAAGAAATGCAAAAGAATGCATGCAATGCAAGACGTTTGTGGGCGTTGGTTTCACGATTCAAAAGTGATAATTTCCACTTGAAAGACAAAGAACGCCCAGGTCAACCGCAAAAATTTGAAGATCCGAATTGCAAGTATTGCTGGAAAAAGACGATATGCAAACTCAACAACAAATGGCAGAGAGATTAAATGTTGATAGTGGAACCATTTGTGATCGTCTACATACCATGGGGGAGAACCAGAAGGCACGAAAATGGCTACCATATCAGCTGAATGACAGACACATGGAAAAGCGAAAAACGGTTTGCGAAGTTTTGCGTTCTAGGCATGCAAGAAACACTCTTTTGCATCGGATTGGGACTGGAGACGAAATATGGATACATTTCGAGAACTTAAAATGCAGAAAATCATGGGTTGGCCCAGGAAAACCGTCGACATCGATCGCAAGACCAAATCTCTATAGAAAGAAGACAATGCTATGCATTTGGTGGGATCAGAATGGTGTCGTGTACTATGAGCTTCTGGAACTTGGAGACACCATTTCTGCATTTGGCTGGGAATTCTTGCCTCACCCGCCGTAGTCACCAGACTTGGCCCTTGCATGGATTCTGTCTGTCGCATTCCTGTCTCACGCATTTTCCATGAAACACTTCAACAATTACGGAGATGTCGAAAAATGGCTTAAAAAGGGCATCCACAAATTGCCAGAGAAATGGGAAAAAGGTGCAGCTAGCGATGGCGCCTACTTTAAATATACCATTTTTTACCTTTCTCTCAAATTAAACGTTTTTTTTTAAGAAAAAAATGAGGATTTTTAACGGCCACACCTGGTATATATGGAACATGCAATGATTTCCATATATTTTGGAAATTGGAAAAGAAGATATTCCCCGATGGTAAGCAAGTATAGTCTGCATGATAACACAAGTGACAATGGGGAAAGGGCAATACAATTTTTTGATTAGTACCATTTCTGTTGTACATAGTATTGAACAAAATCATCAGCCAAATGAATATAGACATAAATGGATCAGTAATAACCAAAAAAAAAAACAAATAGTAGGATATGCAGATGACCTAAACATGTTAACAAGATCGAAAAGATCATTAAAAAGACATATGATGAAATAAAGGTAAAAGCCAAAATATCGGGCCTAGAAATAACTATAGACAAAACAAAGGTGATGGAAAAGAGAACTAATTGAAGAAGAAAACAGAACTGGATAATCGGCGATGACAAGACTCATTAGGTCAGTAGTCACTTATGACTGCAAGACGGGAACCCCCGCAAAGAAAACAAAAGCAATGCCTGCAGTATCATCATCATCAGCCCGTGTCGATCCACTCCAGGATGAAGGCCTCCTCAGCATGCTTCCAACTGTCACGGTCATGCGCTTTCCTCTGCCACTCGGGTCCCATATACTTAACGATCGTACTTCAGTCTTCTTCGTGGACGTTTGCGATCAAGCGGTATCCACTCTCCGATTGCCTTGGTCCACCTCTCATCCCATCGCTTCGCTATATGGCCTGTCAATCTCAATTTCAATTGCTTTCTTCTAATGATATCACAAACCTTCGTTTGTTCCCTGATCCATTCGCAATACTTTCTGTCTCGTCTTGTAATGCCAAGCATACATCTTTCTATTCCCCTCTGTGCTACCCAAAGTTTTTGAATTGATGGCGATGTGAGTGTCCAGCATTCACTTCCGTATGTCATAACGGGTAAGACGCACTGATCGAAGACTTTTCTTTTCAGGAAAAGTAGGAGTCTGCTTTTAAACACTATGTTGAGCCTGCCAAATGCCTGCCAGCCACATTTAACTCGCCGTTCCACCTCCCGGGCGGTATTCCCCTCCATTGAAATCCTCTGTCCAAGATATATAAAGTGGTCCACAATCTCCAAATCGTTCCTAAAACTGAAATTCTTCTGTCCTCAGTGAATTTATTGAATCTAACCTGACTCTTTTTTAGGTTTATGGCTAAAGCTAAATGGTTCACCAGCCCTTTGCAGCTCTTGTATGCGTTTTTACAGCTCCTCTGGGTCTTGTGAAAGGAGAACAATATCATCTGCAAATCTAATAAGATGGTTTAAGTTTGCACCATTGATCTTTACACCATCCTGTTCCAAATTCAGTTTACGGAATACTTCTTCAAGGCAAGCCAAGAAAAGAATAGGCGATATTGCGTCATCCTGCCGAATACCTCGTTCTACATTAATTCCCACTTCAAGATCATCAAGGTGAATTGTGCATCCATTATTGCATGCTTTGAGATCGAGTGAAATGCTTTTTCATAGTCGATAAAAATCAAGCACAGTGGCATAGTGTATTTATTGTGACTTTCTATGGCCTGCTGTACAACCAGGATGTGATCCATTGTACTGAATCCACTTCTGAATCCTGCTTGTTCTCTTGGTTGTGCGTCATTCAGTTTTCTTAATATTCTTTTAGATATCATCTTAGTAAAAACTTTGTACATTACTGATAGGAGGCTTATTGGACGATAGTTCTTTAAATCTTCCTGTGCTCCCTTTTTATGTAAAATGATCACTTTTGTATTTTTCTATAAGTCAGGTACTTTTTGTTCTTTGAGGCATTTTGAGTATAATTTTGCCAATGTTTTATTTAACGTCCGACCACCAGCTTTTAGCACTTCGACAGTTACACTGTCTTTACACTTTTTCATCGATTCTATAGTATTTGTTACTTCCTCCACTACGATATCTGGTATTTGTTCTTCCGTGGGTATTGTTGTCTTCGATTGGTTCTGATCTTCATATATTTCCGTACGCGCCCTGCACACTGTGCCACCCTCACGCATTAAGGCATAAATTTACGTTCTTTTCTTTCTCAGCTTCTGGTTAGCCTTGTTAATTCCTTTATTTTCTTCCAATTTTTTTTGCCCTAGTTGCATGTTGAACCGGCACGTGTCCTCTCTGATACGTTTTTTTATAGTTTTGCAGAGCTCAGCGTACTCGACCCTGCCAAAAGGACTCCCTGCATTTCTCATTGTTCGTCGTTTTTTCATTAAATCAATGGTCTCACTGAAGATTTTTGTCTGAGACATATTTCTTCTGGTGCTATTAAAGCAGCGGTTTGAAGCACATTGTTAGTGATTTCTTCATATTGAACTGATATTTCCATCTCCTCCGGATCTTGTAATACAGTAAAGCGGTTCAACAAAGCAATCTCAAAATCGCTGCCCCTCTCCAGCAATTTCCCAGAATCCACTTTGCCCTTTTTTGACCTTACCATTCTTTCGCGCTCTCTTCGACAGTTAATCCTAACTTTTGCTCGTACCATTCGGTGGTCACTTACAACATTAAAATTGTTAAAGACAGTATAATTGCAAAATATTGTTTTATCGTTGGTCATGATGTAATCAATTTCACTTTTGAGTTCTGATGGACCTTTCCATGTCCATTTTTTGCTGATATTTTTCTTATAGGGCGAATTCATAATATAAAGTTCTTATCCTTCAGCAAAATCAACCAACCTGTCACCTCTATTGTCTCACTCACCAGTTCTATCTGGATCAGTTGCATTTTCACCAGTTCTTATTGTTCCAATTCTGGCATTAAAATCACCCATCAGGATTTTGTACCTACATTTCTCCTTGTATAAAAGCTGGGCCACATCATCATAAAATTCCTCAATTTCCTCATTCCTATGGCTTATAGTTGGTGAATAAGCTTGGACCATTTGAAGCCTAAACTTTTTATTCAGCTGAATGGCGCATTGGGCTAGATGTACTGGTCAGATGTACTTTAAAATTTTACTACACTGTCCGTCAGCTTTCGGTTGATGAGGAATCCACTTCCCCCACATCGTCCATTCTCCGTACCTCGGGTGTAGAGTACGTGTCCAGTTGGTTCCAGTATAATTAACTCCTCGCCCTTTCTTCGCATTTCATAGAGCCCAATAATAATGCTCGTTCGTTTAAGTTCTTGCAATCGGGCCTCCGTTTTCATAGTCCATATATTTAGAGTTGCAAAAACTGACAGGGAGCTGCTGGAGATCGATCTGGTTGTAGCACCGTAGGCAGAAGTATATTCAGTGTATTAATTATATCTTTTCTGTTCTTTAATAATAATCAATTTACATTTATCATTGTGTCTTTTTAAATTCTTTTAAGTAATACAAACGTTCACGAGCCGCCACTGACAATATTTCCGGTTATGTTCTAAATATAGGAGTTAATATTTATTTAATACAATCTAAAAAAAACCAGAACGCGTTGATAACTTAATGAACCAAATGCTTTGTTCTGTATTTTAGTCGCGTAAAAACTGAATATCATTATTTTTAAATAAAATTTTATAGCAATATTAAAGAACGATTATAATAAGTAAACGTTAATATTTGTTTTGTTTGAAGCTAAACAGTTTTAAATTTACGAACGAATAGTTTATCTCTAACTACGACCAGCAATAATTTGATAGCAGTTATACATCGTCAGTGTTGTTATCAGTTTTCATTTGAAAATATGTCTAATATACCAGAATTTGAAAGTGTAGAGAGTATTTTGAAAAATGGATTAAATGATGAAGATTATGCTAAAGTGCGACAGGTCTTCTATGGGAACCTTACACCGTATGATTTTAAAGCAGGAGTGTATTAAATTAGTTTATTATATTCATGTAAAATGTTGTAGTGAAATTGAAATACCCTCATTCGTCCAGGATATAGCACAAAAGCACAATGTCGAAGTTAAAGCTTACTCTATACCAGCAAAAGAGGAGCAAATCCGAAAACCTAGAAAAGTTAGAATTGGCTTATTCCAAGTATATAACAAGAAAATATCATGTAAAATGTTGTAGATTTTTACCGTAAATTTTTTAGCATCAGTTACCTCTTCCAACGAATTCGAAAATAACTGAAATGAAAAATGCAATGTACAAAATGGCTCGGGAGGTCATTGATCTCGCCTCAAAATTAAGTGTCAATGTTTTTTGTTTCCAAGAGGCGTGGTGTAAGTTTTTAACTGAATGAATATTAGATTAAATATAAAATGTGCGATGGTTTCGTTACAAAAATGTAATAATTAGGATTTTTATAACCTGTAGCCATCAGCTGATTGAGTGACCTTGATTTTTGCGTAAATTACCAACGCCGTTCTTTGTAAAATATACAGCTTTAAAATACTCTTCGTTACAGTTCATTGAATTGATGAGGCCAAGAAAACAATTTGTTATATTCCAAAAATTGAATAAAATATACTTTTGAGCAATGATAACCCATATAAAAAGTATAGCGCTTTCAAATAATCTCCCCATTACATTTCTGAATTGATAAGATATAGGGTTAGAGGCGCATCAGCAACTATGGCTTTTTAGGGAGTGAGCCTATTGCTTAACGCGGATTCCGAACCACGGTAATCAGCTATCAATAACCCTGGTCAGCACCCCCTCAGGCAATCAACCCTTGGTTTTGCGCTTAACCACAGCCCATTGAGAAGTCTACCAACTGACGAGTGACCAACGTAGAATACCTTTCAGAAGACATCCGGTCTTACCCAGCCTCAAGCCGGCGTCACTGAGAGGAAAGTTCTAGTCGGATTTTACACTTTTGCCTATTGAAATGCAGTACGCAAGCCTGATCTCTCCCCAGTTGGTTACCTATCCAAGTACTAACCTCACCAAGCGACTCTGCAGTTCGACCTCCGAGTTATAATCCAAAAATAATCTAATAATAAATTTCGAAAGCATTTCACGCTACTCGTAATTGATATCATTGCGCGTCCATTAATTAATACATTTTTGAAGGTATATACCCCAATTGATTTAGTTCTCTTGGCTTTATACAGAGTGGTTTCTAAGCACTTTCGATAAAAAACTCAAATAATTATCTAATTTCCATTCACTAGCTACAATTACTCAAAGAAAGATTTTATATATAATATTTATTACATAAAAAGAAGGATATATATTACAAATTGGTCTGGAGTAGATGTGGTTCCAACGGAATGGCTCCACATATCGCATCCAGTGCAACAATCGATTACTGAGGGAACAATTCGGTGAGAAAAATATTTTGAGGAACGGACATGTTAATTGGCCAACAAGGTCGTGAAAATGTTATGCCTTCAGATTATTTTCTTTGGGGCTATGTTAAATATTTGGTATATGCCGATAAACCGGCAACTATTGACTCCTTGGAAGGCAACATCACTCGGCCAACTGCGGACATAAGCCTTGACAGAATGCGCTTTGTCAGAAGTAACCGCGGCGGACATTTGTCTGAAATTGTTTTCGAACATTAATGCCACTGAATGTTATTTCACATAAAATAAATAGTTTAGAAGCATCTGAATTTGAATTCAAAGTTCGGATGCACTAAAAAAGCCCCCTTATTTTACTACATGCTAAAGACGAAAAAGCCTTACTAAGAAAGGTTCAAGGGCATGACGTAGTTAAAGGTACTACTTTTTCAAACGTGATATGCATAGTACGAATGTCGTTCGAAAGATTTCTTGACCTGATAAAGAATACACAATATTTTTTTAATTTTTCAACAGACATCTTCACCAAAGAATTCAATACATTTAGACCAACGACGTTCCAACGTATTAATACCTTCAGTGTAATGTGACTTATCCAACTCAGCAAAATAAGAGGTTTTCTTAGCTCTGGCCTCATCATTTGAAGTGAATATTCGTTCAACAAACCATTTTTTCAAGTGTCGGAAGAGAAAGTAATCACTAAGAGCCAAATTCAGCTAAACGGCATACGAGGAATCATTTTGAAGCGTAGGTCACGGAGTTTTGCGGTATATGTCCGAGACCTATGTGTAGACGTATTATCATAGTGAAAGAGCACTTTCTTTTTGGTCAGATGTCATTTAACCTGAATAGCACCCTTCAATTGGTCCAGTAGTGAAACGTAATACTCCCCGGTGATGATCCTGCTTTTTGCCAGATAGTTTAAGAGCACCACACGACAAGATTTCCTAAAAACTATAGACTTTCTCTACAGATGGAACCGTTTTCACTTTCTTTGGCGCACTTTCACCTTCTCCCCCACCCACTGTTTGGACTACTACGTCATCCTTAGCGTGTTATAAAATATCAAAGAAATTCGGCAGTATCGCGTTCCAATATCGACGATTATTTACATGTCCGCCAGACTCGACCTCCTTAAAACAATGTACTTTCTAACTGATCGAAGTTCATTTTTATCTGTTGCAGAAATCATTAAACTCGTTTGCTTTAATCTATCGCCACAAACAGGCAACGAAACGCACGCATCTGACACTTTTTAGCACTCCATCCAATGAATCATTAATATGCTGTATCAGGTCGAGAACTTTTCGGCCGACTCTCGTATTATACTCCCGACGTTTTTTTTTTTAAATTCAAGGCTTTATCGTAAAAAACTGGATTTACATTTATGATTCAAAGTATCGTCCATCGTTGGCCACTATTTTCTCCCATCTTTCAGGCAGCATTCGAATCCCGCGTTGAAAAAACTGGTCATCTTTTGAAACGATCCATGAATCGATCCAATTTTGAACTTCTTCATCAGACCGGAAGTGCTGGTCAGCCAGGTCATGTGCCATCGATCGAAACAGGTGATAGTCAGAGGGAGCAACGTCTGGAGAATATGGCAGATGGGGCAGGGCTTCTCATTTCAACGTTTCCAAGTATGTTTTAACCACTTTCGCAACATGTGACCGAGCATTGTCATGCTGCACAATCACTTTATCGTGTCTTTCGCTGTAAGCGGCTGTTTGTCTTTCAATACTCGGCTCAAACGCATTAATTGCGTTCGATAACGATCCCCTGTGACTGTTTCAGGCGGTTTTAATAGATCATAATGTATTACAAAGAGCTGATCCCGCCAGATACAGAGCATGACCTTGGAGCCGTGAGTATTCTGTTTTGCTGTCGGCATTGAAGCGTGGCCGGAATATCCCCAAGATTTTCGACGCTTGGGGTTATCGTAATAAACCAATTTTTCGTCCTCAGTTACAATGCGATGCGGAAATCCCTTCCGTTTTTGCCTTTCAAGCAACTGTTCACAAGCAAACAAACGGCATTCAACATCTCTCGGTTTCAGCTCGTATGGCACCCAACATCCTTGCTTCTGGGTTATTCTCAGGCCTTTGAGGCGTTTTGAAAGTGTTCGTTGAGTCACTCCCAATGATCTTGCCAACTCTTCTTGACTTTAACACGAGTCTTCATTAAGCAATGGCTCTAATTCTTCATCTTCAAAAATGTTCGTTCTTCCACCACAATGCCGGGCTTCGATGTGAAAATCACTGCTTTTGAAGCATTGAAACCAGTCACGACACGTTGTTTCACTCATAGCAGCCTCACCATAAGTATCTGAAACCATTCGATGGGCCTCAGCCGCAGATTTCTTCATATTAACGAAATAAGTTAATACATCCCGCAAATGACGAGAATTTGGCTCATAAACTGACATTTTTAATCGCGAATAACTTTATGATCTAAACAAATCGACTACTGGTGTTATGAGGTTATGTTTACAACATGCTCAAAGGTATTGCATGCCGCCTTTGATGTATTTATTTCGACGACTACTTACCGCTAACGCCACGTTAGGAAAACGGCGGGAGCAAACGTGAGGCCACGCGTTATCGTATTGAAGGATCCTTTTTTTGTTATTGATCAAAACACATCGTTTTTTAATCGATAATCGTTTTTTAACACTGTCGCTCTAACGGTCTGACCAGGTTCAAGCAATTCATAGTGTATGACTCCAGGATTATTGTATAGCACCCACTTCTCATCCCTAGTTACAATTCGCCGCAAAAACGGATCAGCTTCATACCGAGACAAAATAGACGCGCAGATAGTACGCCGTTGATCGAGTGCCGTCTCCGTCAATTCATGAGGAACCCAAATTCCTTGCCAGTACAATTTTCCTATGCGACGAAGATGATCCTGAACTGAAGAACATGGACAGTCAGTCTTCATTGATAATTCCTCAATTGTTTGAGAAGGATCTGAATCCACCATCGCCTTCAGGATATCATCATCTAATTTTTGGGGTCGTCTTTTTCGTGCGGCATTTTTGAGATTTCTATTTCCATTTTTAAACCATCTATGACACTTGTTAAGTTTCAAAACATCCCCGTAAATATCGGTAATTTTTTCACTGCTTCGTTTGCCTTTATTCCTTGATCGAATAAAAATAGCATACAATGACTTAAGTGTGCTTCTTCTATTGTTGGCCTTGACATCTTTCCTGCTTGGTAGAACAAAAACTTTTTAACCGAAAAATAAAATTTACAACCAAGCTTGAACGTAACAACAAAACTTGCGTTATTGCGAGGTCTGGAGTCTGAAGACAAACTGACTATGAATGAGCTCATCGAAGAAATTTTGATTATATACTTTTAGCCCCCCTAATATATATATATATATATATATATATATATATATATATATATATATATATATATATATATATATATATTATTATTATTCACGTATGGGCCCTGGTGGACCACGCGAAGTACAATTAGAGGCGTTTGTTGTTGTTAGCCTTCCTTTGAGCCCATACTAATTTCATTCTTTCGCTATGAGCTTTTTTCCTTTCGTCAGACCAAGTTGTTCCAGTCTTTCTACATTTTTCTCTCTGGCCAACCTTCCAAACGTTAACCTTGTGTCTGAAACAACCTCTATCCTGAATTTCATTTTGTGTAATATTTGCTGATCTTAGGTCCTCTTTAATTGCCGCAATCCATTTAATTATTTCTACTTCTTCATTCTTTCATTTAATTATTTCTACTATATATATATATATATATATATATATATATATATATATATATATATATATATATATATATATATATATATATATATATGTACGTTCGAATTCTATATTATAAATATGTTAGGTACATATTAATTTTGTTATAAAGATAAAACTTATTTTCCAAAATAATGCAAAATTGTTCGCTTTCTTTTTTTTCTGAGCTCCATTTGGATATCCCTATAAGGTTGTAGTAGTCCATTCAAAAAATTTGAAAACTTTAGGCTTCATTCTAGTGAAGGGTTTATATCATAAACCAAATCTTGCAACTGTTGTGCGTTTAATAAAAATTTTTGAAAACTACTTAACGTTAGGGATATGTTAGTCAACTTAGTAGTCATTGCCTCGTCGGGATTATCATCGTCTGTATTGCCTTCGACATCCGATGAATTTTCTAGAATTTCAAGCAGTTCTGATTATGATAGTTCATTATCGTGGGAAGCTATAACTTCTTCAACGTCACTTGGTTGCAACTCGTCGAAACCATTGCCATGAATTTGGTGTAAGATTCTTACAATGCCTTCAATTTCTGTTGCTTTGTCAGGAACTCCTGTCGTATCCACTACAACCTCTGGGTATAACTTTCTCCAACAGGATTTCAATGTTGATGAACATAACTCAGCAGCAGTGGATGCTTCTTTGATAAATGTTATGCAATGGGCGATATTAAAAGCTCTACAACTCTCAGTAACACTGAGAATAGGATTTTGTTCCATGCTATTCAATACATAACTGAATGTTCGCTTGACATAATATCTTTTAAAAGCTGCTATTATTCCCTCATCTAATGGTTGTATCAGTAATGTAGTGTTAGGAGGTAGGAAGCAAACTTCTGTGTTTTGATCAACAAACTTTAGGGATTCAGAATGGCCGGGAGCATTATAAATAAGAAGTAAAGCTTTGAATGGCAACTATTATAAGTCCAAAAATTACCTAACACAGGGTACGAAGTACTTCAGAAACCAGTCTGTAAATAATGTTGCAGTCGCCCAACCTTTTTGATTTGCTCTCCAAAACCGGTAGATCATTTTTGTTTTTATTTTTTAGAGCACTTGGGTTAAGAGATTTGTATACGAGCAGTGGCTTTATCATGTGGTTACCTGAAGCCTTAGAGAAAAAGAGAAGAGTAACCATATTCTTTTCAGTTTTAAATCCTGGTGCGGATTTTTCCTTTTGAGACACAAATGTTAGAGCAGGCATCCTCTTCCAAAATAAACCTATCTTGTCGGTGTTACATACCTGATCTAGTTGAGAACTCTAACCTTCAATTAATTGTTTGAATTCAGTCGCATTCCCATTAGCCGACACCGATGATCTACGGAAGCCGACTCCCCAGTAATTTTTACGTTGTGTAGCAAAAAGCGCTTTTTAAAATTTTCAAACCAATCCTTACTGACTTGGAAGCTTAAAGTTTCCTCATCTGAGTTTAGATTCTCGAAAAGACGTCTAGCTTTTTCTTGAATAATTCGCGTGCTAAGAGAGAGACTCTTTTTTGTGTTGATCTTTGATCCAAATTCCGAGCGCTCTTTCCATCTTTTCCATCGTTAGAGGTCGCGAGAAACACCTAACTTTATTGCTGGTACTAGTACTGCACAAAACACTGGTCCGAATGGATCGCTCACTCTTTTTTAATGTTCTTACTCGCATACGATTCATCTGTAGCAAGAGAGTCTAACAATTGAATTTTTGTGTCAAGAGTCACTTGAGTTGAATCAACATTTCGCTTCCTTTTAACAAAATCTTGGCCTGTGGACGTCATTAGATTTTAAAATTAGGACATGTACATATAACTACGTAATTAAAAGCACGAAAATGACCCTCCCTAAAAAAAAAGATTCTCCCTAATCACCAACGGTCGTGCGTCATGCAAAAAAGCAATAAAACAATTCCTGGAAAATTAGAGTAGCGGTTCGCACGAGATTGCGACGAAAACGTACCGCGCTGCTACATAATTCGATTCGAATCAAAACCGCGATTGACGAGGGATTACTGTATATAAAAATTTATCCAAGGATATATTAGCCAATGGTATATGGATTGTTCAAACGAAGTCTTCATGGAAAATAATGAAACTTGTATCAAAAAATTTACAAATTTAACTGTCCTCTACTGTGACTGTCCATAGACTCAGTCTTAGTTTTCTGGACATGTTCCAAAATGCTTATCTACAAAATTCATTTTCATTTTGTTGAAAATAAAAAATAATCACAGTGGATCAAACCAGGGCTCTAACATGTATAGATTAGGATATACATGGGTTTTTGTATCCGATACTCTATCAAAGCCAGGTGCTCAATGCGTTCACGTAATAGAGATTTCATGATGCCAAAATTCCAGAACCTTCGGGTATAATGCTTAATTCATTGTTGTTTGTATCGTCAATTTGTTTTTTCGAAGTTTCTTGTATATTATTCTGCTTTTAAAAAATATTCAGTTTCTTAAGTTTTTTCAAGTCTTATATAGAGTACGATGGAATAACGCTATTCCAAATTGATATACAATTTTCTTATAAAGTACAAAATCATGGTTTTCAAAACATGTAGTCTTCCTCAACAGAGGTACCCGAAGCTTCTCGTCTCAAGGACCTTACTGTATAAATATTAAGCTTTAGTTTTACACATTCCATTCACAAATTTCTTAACTGGAAACTAACAGTTGAGAATAGTATTCCAACGGATACCTGAAAGTAAAACTAGTTCAATATAATATTTTATATTACACGATATAATATTCCACGTTTCAGATATGCCGTTTGCTTTTTGTACCCGGGAAAAATTCCCTTGGTGTGAATATGCTGAATCTGCAGATAATGGACCTACAACACAACTGCTGCAACATGTAAGATATTATACAAACTCAATTCACTAAGTTTTAACTGAACATAAATGTATACCAAAAACTCTATCGGGTAGTGATTATTACTGCCTAACTGATATTATTTTCTAGCTTATAACACAAACTAATTTATTTCACTCTCAGCTAGCCAAACAGCATAATATGGTTATAATTTCACCAATGTTAGAAAGAGATGAAACCCACGTTGATACAATATGGAACACTGCTGTGGTTATTGATAATAATGGCAATTATCTCGGAAAACACAGAAAAAATCATATTCCCCGAGTGGGAGATTTTAACGAATCGACATATTATTTTGAGGGAAATACAGGACATCCTGTCTTTGAGGTGAAATTGAAACAATTGTATTTTTCCATCCTTTGTCTACATCATATTTCAGACTACCTTTGGAAAACTGGCGATAAATATTTGTTATGGACGACATCACCCGCTGAACTGGTTAGGTTTTGGGCTCAATGGTGCAGAAATCGTTTTTAATCCGTCAGCCACAGTAAGTCATTAAATTTCGTCATATCGCTAGATATTTCTGACTAAACGATCCAGTAAAATACCCAACGGTAGATTTAAGACAAATAAGTCGCCGGCACCGTACGCGCTCCGGGTTATACGTGACGCTATGGCGTTTGGTAAAAGCCGCCTTCGCACAATGGATGCCGAATTTTTAGTTTTATTGTTTTAACTTGTCATTCGTCACAATAATTCGAGTTAATAGTACGTGTCTCTTCTGCTTTCTTCGCGATGTATAATGCCGAGTAAAAGCAAGGGAAAATTATTTCCTATACGGAAAAAAGTCCTGTTGCCGCTTAAGGTAAAAATAGAAATGTTTGATCGTTTACGCCTTGGCGAGTCGTTTACATCTACATAACGTTTTTTTAATGTCAATGAATCAACTGTATGATCGATCCAGAAATCAGAAGGCAAAATAAGAAATTCTACAGCTTAAACCTCACTTTCAGCAAAAATTGTTCGTGATCCAGCAAAGACTGTAGTCTCTAAGTGGTGCTATAATCCGTGAGAAAGCTAAGCGTATTTATGCACAATTTAAAAAGCCTGATGATGAACATACGGATGGAGGGTTTCAAGCATTCGAAGATTGGTTCGATAAGTTCAAAGTGCGACAATCACTGCATAACATCAAAATTGTTGGAGAAGCTATATCTGTAGACACTTCAGCAGCAGCAGCAGCAACATATCCAGAAGAATTTTCAAAGTTAAGTGAACAAAACAAAAATTTTATGTCCAAAAGTGAAAAGTCCGCCTCTCGTTTTAAGGCAGCAAAATATAGAGTTACACTGCTGCTCGGTTCTAATGTATCAGGAGCTTGTTTAATTAAATCACTTATGCTTTATGTCCTAGTGGTTTGAAAAATCAAAACAAGGACAACCTACCAGTGTTTCGGCGTTCAAACAAGAAAGCGTGGGTTACAAGTGTCATTTTCTGTGACTGATTCCGGGATTGTTTTGTCCTTGAAGTTGAAACTTATTTAAAGAAAAAATATTTAGATTTCAAGGCAGTTCTAGTTTTGGACAATGCTCAGGTCACCTTCGTGAGCTTGAAGCTATGCATCCAATTATAAAGATTATATTTTTGTAGTCTAATACGACGACCTTACTCCAACCTATGGACCAAGGAATAATCCAGGCCTTTAAGCTCTATTACATTACACAAACCCTTAAAAATCATATTGGACACGATGAAATGTGATTCTGATATGAATGTTATACAATTCTGAAAAAATGTTAACATAGCAAAGTTCATTGTTAACATAAGAGGATCATTGCAAGAGCTGAAGCTAAACACATTGAAATCATGCTGGAAAAAACTGTGGCCTGATCTAACTATCGGTAATGATGAAGAATCCGTGCAAATTCAAACATTAACTGAAAACATTGCTCAAGTTGCCAATGGCAGACAAGATGATTTCAAACAAATAAAATTAAGTCCATTATTATTCAAGAATTGCCTGAATCGCAAGATCAAGATTTGACTGAAACCGACTTGGAGGAAATACTTAATCCCCATTCCATTGAAGAGGAAGCCTCAACTATCACTAAAAAGGTGATATATAACTTAAAAAAACATGAGTGAAGGTTTACGATTAGCAAATTAGCTTTGTGATTTCTTCATAAAAATTGATCTATCTATAGAAAGAAGTCTTGTTTTTAAAAGCCAAACTGTTAATGCCGCTCCAAATTTAATCCTAATTGAAACCTTTTAAAAGCGACAAAACAAGAAAAAAAACTAAACTCTATAAACCATTGCCTAAGCCTAATAATAATTATTAATATTGCCAAAAAAATCTCTCATTAAATTGATTATGTTATATATTTTTTCTTTTTATTTTGTAACCTTGATATATTTCCTCTATAATCCCGTACAAATTACCATTTCGTATTCATGGTTTCTGTATTCGCGGCGTATTACAGAATTTATATTTAAATATTACGGAACGTATCCCTCGCGAATACGGAGCGTTGACTACTTTTATAAGCATTTTCGTGACAAGAACTGTATAAAGAGAACCAACACAAGTATACAATATGCCCTGTTACAATTAGAACAAATAATTTTCAGACTATAACTTTTAGGTTGGTGCTCTGAGCGAACCTTTGTGGGGAATAGAAGCAAGAAATGCTGCAATAGCAAATGGCTATTTTACTTGTGCCATTAACAGAGTGGGGACAGAGATTTTTGATAATGAGTTCACTTCAGGTGATGGTAAACCAGCTCACAGGGATTTCGGACATTTTTATGGTTCTAGTTATGTTGCTGCTCCTAATGGAACTAGAACCCCTGTAAGTGTTATAAATTATATCACATACTGAAACTTTCATTATACCTGAGATATTTTATGGTCTGTTAATATGATTAATTCTTATTGAGAATATTTATAGATTTTTTTCTGCAGCTTTATGAATACATTTTAGTGATATGAGACTGCGGTTATTTCAGCAATGTGATTTTTATGACTTACCTTCAATAGGCGTTCTCCTTTTCAGTAGTCGTTTTTAGGATCACCTGATCACATTTATATTCAAATCACGGAATAAAAAGCTGTTATATACATACTCTTGTTATATAATAATAGTAAATAGGTTTCCAATAAGAGTGTAATTTGAATAAAAGTATATTTTGAAGACTAATAGCAGCAAGACTATTTTAAATGTAAATGTCACTAATAGGCTGTAGTGTTCAGTACATTGTGTCAATTCACCGTGGAATTGACCGCGTCATTTCGCGAAATGGTAATATTAACTGGCCACCAAAATCATGCGATCTCACACCCTTAGATTACTTTTCGAAGCTGAGGGGAATATATGAGATAATGAGGGGAATATATGAGATATGAGGGGAATATATATGATATATGAACACTACTTTGAAAACATAACGCCATTATTTTTTATTCAGGATAAAAGAATAATTACGGAATTATCATTTGCAGCTATAGTTGTGCCTCATTTTTAAGTTCTGACACTCTTATTGGACAACCCTTTATAAAAGATTAGATCATTAGGGCAAGTTTAGGCATTTTAATGCTATTTTCAAAGTTATTGAAGGAACATACACAAAATCAGATCTTGCTTTCATATTTTCAAATCTTGGGTGTATTTCTGGAGTGGACAGAGCTTCCATAATCTGAATGAGATCAAAATGGGCTATCGTAAAGTATATCTTTAAGGGCAAGAACTAATACACTGGAGTCTGTAAACTTTTCTTATTGCGAAAGCGATGTAACAGAAGATTGGACAAAAAATAATGCAAGAATTTATGGATTATAATAATAGGTTACTATTAATAGTTTTTGCAATATTTTAGAAATTTAATTTAAAGTAAAGTTGTTTAATTTTATTAAATTAAATAAATATATTAATTATTTAAAATTATATAATTTTATATAATAAAATATTTTAAACAATATTAAATTATATATTTAAGAATAAAAAATAAGTATATAATTTTGATAGTAATAATTTTTTTTTGGCAAACTCCAGGGCAAGACAAAATCACTGCAGAAATGCTAAAATATATTTGAGAAATAGCAAAGGAAGACTTTTTGTCACTACTAGACGATATCATAATAGAAAAGAAACTACCAACAGACTGGAATGTGGATATAATATTGCCCTTGTTTAAAAAATGAGATATCAAAGAATGTAAAAACTATAGAGGGGCTACACTAACAAGTTTACCTGGAAAAATATTTACCAGAATAAAACAGCATAGGCTGAGAAAAATTGGAAGCAACATTAGAGGAACAACAGTATAGTTTTGGAAAGGGTAAATCCACAAGATTTGAGACAGGAATAGGCCTAAGACAGGGCTGCATACTGAGTTCACTGTTATTTTCAGTAGTTTTAGTAGTTAACAAATTGCAAGAATACAAAAATTGGTTTTAGAAAAAATTAAAACAGTAACAAAACAATAATTACGGTTCGCTGATGATATGGCAGATTCTGAAGAAAAACTGCAACATAACTTGGGGATATATAATGAAGAGCTAAGAAAAGGAAATATGGAAATAAATATCGATAAAAGCAAAACAATGGTAATTGCATGCACAAAAATAAAACATAAAAATTGTACTTAATGGAAAGGCAATAGAACAAGTCAAAAACTATATGTATTTAGGCACAATAATGGAAAAATGGAAGGCGAAATAAACGAAAAAGTGAAAAAAGCAGAGAAAATATACAACACCCTAAAAACAAAATTCCTTGGAAAAAGAGCGATACTGAAAGAGGTAAAAGCACAGGTGTGTCAGAAAGTAATGAGACCGTCAATGATATACAGCGCCAAATCTTGGACCTTAACAAAGTGAGACAAAAGTAGAATTACAGCTGCAGAAATGAGATTCCAAGAGGGGATAGAGTGAAAAATACGACAGTAATGGAACTAGAAATGAAACCAATAGAAAGAGCTATTACAAAAGAAAGACAACTGAGCTAGCTAGGGCACATCCACAGAATGGAGATGCAAAAACAAATCTATGAAGTAAAAACACGAGGAAAAAATAAAGACGGACGTCCAAGACTGAGATGGGAAGAACCGTTCGACAAGCAGCAAAAAAACGAGGAATTTATTGGAATGAGGCTACTCATGGAGGGAAAAATTCATGAAATACCATCATGCTGAAATGTAATATGTCAATCTTACACCTAACGATATATATTTTCCTGTAGTAAATTGTAGTAATTATTCTAAAAATTCCTTTGTCCATACAGATTTTCTGTATTTTTCCTTTGTTTTCCGTAATCTTATCAATACCAGCACAGCAGCACTCATACTGGCTAACATGATGTCAGATGTTAACAGTAGGTACAGTAGGATACAATTAACAGTAGGTACTTACAAAATTAAATGGTTTTAACGTTTTTAAAAAGCCGTCCTTATTGATTCCCATCAGAAATGTTGAATGAAACTGTCGCAAACATGTGGTTAGGAAAGAGGAATGTGCCTCACCCTGCGCTAACGCATGCAATAACGCAAGTTGAAAGGCACGTTAAAGCGCATGTTGCATCTGCTCAACATGGACATGCCATATCAAGTTCAATCTTTCATTCTCATAGAAACATGGTTAAAATAAAACAACTACTGAACCCTAAAATGTGTTTGCTTTAATTGTTTATCTTCACCTTAATACTGTGTTCATAAAAGTTTTTAATTTGAAACTATGGAATCAAGGATTCAAGATATCTTCTCTACTTGCAGCAAGATCAAATGTTTCTGATGAGGATGTTTCATTTGTTTAGTATGAAAACATTTGATCACAATAAGCAATCAATATAAACAATACATTATCTGTAAAAAGTACCCGGAATTTTTCATTTATAAAGCCCACATAAAATATTCTTTAATTGTCTTTTCTGCTGTAAGTTGGCAGTACTGTGCTTAGTTACGATGTACAGTTTAAGCACGTAGGTCAACTAGTTTGTTTACATAAGTTGGTTTTGTTAGTCAATATCAAGTGTGTTGTGATTTAACTATAAATCATATTGAGCAAAGATTTTACTTTAAATCTGTGTGTCAAACGAATTTCGTGTACTGAATCGCTCAAAATGTTGCAGAAAACCTATGGTGAATCGTGTATAGCGGAAACACGGACATATCAATAGCATAGAGTTCAAAGAAAGTCGAGAAGTGTTAGTCGATTTGCCTCGTTCTTATCGAAAATGTTTCGAAAACATCGATAAAATTTAAAAAAACTGGAGCTCGACAATGGTGGTATGAGTCTTAGATTGACTCAAGAGGTGAACATATCTTTTAAGTCCGTTGAGAACATTCTGACTGATATTTTGGATATGAAACGCGTCGCCGCGCGACCTATTCCGACAGGACACAATTTTGTTCAAAAACTCGAACGAACGTTCTCGTACGGAGCACCGTACTCGCCAGATATGGCCCCGTGTGATATTTTCCTGTTCCAGAAGCTATAAGCTTACAACTTCACGGAAGGCGTTTTGTGTCAATTGAGGTCATAAAAGAAAATTTGCTAGAGGTCCTACCACAATCAGTTTACAAACAATGTATGGAGGGTTGGGCAAGCAGTGGCATAGTTGTTGACATTGCACTTGATGGAGCCTGATGAAGATGATAAAAAAATGTTGATGAATAAATTGATTTTTTTGGATCTTATATAACAATTCCAGGATCTATTTACACCGAATGTGTAAATCAAACTATTTAGCTAACAAATAGATCAATATAAAAAAATCAAACTATTTAGTTAACAAAAAAAAAGCATAATAAGAATGTATTATTCACAGGGTCTTTCAAGAATTGAAAATGGATTACTAGTTACTGAAGTTGATTTGAATTTGTGCAGGCAAGTGAAGGATCACTGGGGTTTCCAGGTATATAGTCAAATTAATTTTGGGTAAACACAAAACTAATCAATATTTTTTATGTAGATGACGCAAAGATTGGGCCTGTATGCTGATTTACTGTCACAAGTATTGAATCATGATTACATTCCACAAATAATACCAAAGTGAATTAATGTATAAATACAAAAAAGATACAATAAAACTTATATCTTGTATGAAACAAATTTATTTTTCGTCTTGTTCAATAAACTTAATTGTTTTCACTTAAGCTATTATATTTTTTACTGATACTTAATGCAGCTCTATATAATTGGCTGTTTACTACTCTTAAGTGGATATTTTCCTCTTCAATTTTCTTCCTCAACATTTGCTTTTCTATACCATTCTCATCATCAGAAAGCTCTAAATCATCATTTTGAATATTTGAAACAGTAAAATCATCTAAATCTTGATCTATATTTCTTTCTAATGGTTTCAACATAATGCTGGGTTTGAAATGTTGTTCAAAGAAATTAGAAAAATTTGGAACAAATCTCAAGTTGTTAATAGGGGCTTTATGATCAAATTTGTGCAGAACTTGTCTACTCACAACCTCCCAAACAAATACAAAATTGTCATGTGATCCAGAAGCTAGAATATTATTTCTAAAGTTCAATGCTATGACAACAATTTTATCTTTGTGGCCTAAAAAGTCAGTCTCATCATTCTTTTCCACATGATGTGTCAAAGTTCTTGGTGGATCTTTAAGATTATAGTATTTAATAATCCCAGAATTTGTCCCCACATAGAGTTTCCAACATGGTGAATCAAACAAAATTGTTGTAAGAGGCTCATTGAAAACTAATCTCAAAATAAGTTCTCCTGTTGATAAATTATACAGACAAACTGTTTGATCTACAGAACAAGTTGCAATTCGAGAACTTCTACCAAAAACACCTACAAGTAAGTTGTAAAACAGATACTTTAAATTAATAATTAATACAATTAACTCACCTAGATGAATATCTCTTATTGGCATTGAATGATCATTCTTCGTGTATTTTGGTTCAACTTGGCCTATACTACTTTGACTTAATAAACTATTATGAACAGCAATTAAGTCGGCAAGGAAGTATACAACCTGCCAAAAAAAAAGTTCTTTAAATAATTTTTAATGAAGGTATTAAAACAATAAAAATAATTTACATTTATATGTCTAGTTTTAACCAATAACTTACCAGAATGCCATCTTCTCCACTGACAGTTACATATTCTTCATCACTTGAAAATTTTACACAAGTAATTGGTTGATAGTGTCTTTGTTGAACTGAAAGTAACTTGCCAGAACAAATTTGCCAGACATACAATTTTGTATCAATTGCTACAGCTAAATAGGTGTTTTTTGGACACACTGAAAGGCAAGTTGCAGGTCCAGGAAGAATAAGTCTAAAATATATATTCGAATTATTTTAGCATGTTTGACTTAAAATTTTATTTACCTTTTACTTTTATCAATTTCTTGACTGTTTAATGGCCAAACGTGTAACAAAGGTTTAGCGACTTCAGCACTTAAAATATAAGTTTGTTCGATAACATCCAATGTTTTGGACGGTATTGTACCACCGTTTTTGTATAACTTAAGAACATTTCCCGTGTTATAATTCCATAAGCAAGCTGAATATTGTTGAGATGATTGTGAGGATGTTAACAATAACTCCAAGTTATCCATTGTTTCATATAAAATTATAATTAAGAGATATATTTCCTAACATTTCATTAAAAGAAAAACTTAAATGCGGCAAATAAATTAGGTTAGAGTTATTCTTCTTTTTCGTCTTCTTCTTCTTCCTCTTATAAGCGTATGGCGTTGCTGCAAGGCAATTTGCCAGCTGAAACTACAGAAGTTCTAGATAGGCGAGAGAGAACTCCTATAACTTCATAGCCTGTTGAACGAACAGTACTTTCCAATAAAAACTATTTAGATAATCATGGAGTTGTTGGCTTGAATGGCTTAGTCAGTATTACAATACAAAGAAAGTTTAAACTTTTACACTTATATCTAGAGTTAGACAAAGGGTAAACTTGATTTATCATCATGTGAAAGGATGCAGCTTGATCGAACTAAGCTAATCTTAATGAAAGTTGTTACAAGGTTTATTGGCCCTTTCTTTTTCTTTTTACAAATTAATGTAATTTGCATTTAAAAATGATACAAGTTCAATTGTTTGATTATTCAATTTGGATAGTACTGAATTAATGTTTAAAGGGAAATGATGCCCCAATTTAATCAGATCACTATAAAGATTGATGGCGACATCAATATTTTGGCATTCAAGAGTATATGATTTAGATCCTGGATGTTGCCACAGGCACATCTTGGATCGTCTACGACTCCAATCTTGAATAAATGTTGTTTGATACAACAATGACCTATTCTCATTCTGATAATTGTTGTTATATGTCGACGGTCTTTGTATTCAAGTTTGGAAAACCAGACTTTGTTTGAAAAATGTTCTTGAATATATTTGTATGAAGATGTAAGAGAGATAGAATTGTTCCATGAAGTAATACATTTGTCCAATATGTTTGATTTGATTGAGTTGGCAACATCTAGCGGATTCAAAAACATCTTTTTGGGAATGTTCAAATTTTTTCCGATGTTAGCCAATTTATTAGCTAATTCATTATCAAAAATTCCGGAGTGTCCCGGAATCCAAGCGAGACGAAAATCATAATTCAATTGTTTGGATATTACTAGCAGCGCTTTGGTTTTAAGCGTCGCTATATAATTGCGAATGTTGATTTTGCAATTGGTGATCTTAGGAATCGCACTTTGAGAATCAGTAAAGATGATAATATTTTTGAACTTTTTCTTCAGAGCGATAGTTATTGCTTCCTGAATCGCAACAATTTCTGCGTTACAGATGGATATTTTATTTGGTAATCTTGATGAGAATTTAAAATTTATTTCTGGAATGTTGATACCAAAGCCTAATTGGTCTCCTTGGTAATCTTGATGAGAATTTAAAATTTATTTCTGGAATGCTGATACCAAAGCCTAATTGGGCTCCCTTTTTTGAGGCGTCAGTATAAATAAATTTGTAACTATCTTTGTAATAGCTACTGTTGTTTAAAAAAGTTTGGTTGATGTTTGGATCACCTTTATTGATATGGATGTTTATACAATTTATGGGTTCAACTTGAGATTCATAAGAGATTACAAAACAAGGAAAGGAGTTGTTCATGTAAATTTTATTTAAAAAAGGATAGAAAGATGTGAGTGTGGATTCTAATATTGAATGATTATTTTCATGTAGGTAGTGTAAACCTCTCAAATTTAGTTGTCTGAGGATGAGGATTAACGGGTGATTAGAAATCGTGATTTTTTCAGCCAAACATTTTGTAGCTAGCATTTTTCTTCTATATTCAAAAGGAATTTGTCCGCTTTCCGATAAGATAGCACAAATGGGGGTAGATTTCATACAACCTAAGCAAATTTTAATTCCTTTATTAAATATTGTGTCCAATTTAGTAACGCTTTTTTTTGTTGAATTGCCGAGAAATATAGAACCGAAGTCTAGGTGAGATCTCACAAGAGCGTGAAATACCACAAGGAGAGTTTTCGGATCCGACCCCACCAAACTTTAGAGAAGGCTTTAATGATATTGATACCTGCATTTGCTTTGTTGACAATGTGATTAATATGTAAGTTCCATTTTAAGTTTTTTGTAAAATTACTCCCAGGTATTTGACGTGGTTTTTGATGGGTATGACTGCATTTTGAATTTTGATCAAGGGGGGAATCAGATTTTCTATGACCTTTGGTGAACCAAATCGTTTCGCATTTTTCTAAGGATAGAAGCAAATTTCTTTCCTCTAATTTATTAGCTAGAATTTCAAGTGCTTTATTAATTTTTTTAGTTGAATTTTTATGATTTTTACCCTTGGTAAATAGAACTATGTCGTCTGCGTATTCCATGATTTTGACTTCTGATGAATCATCCTGGAATAAATCTAGCATATAAATATTGAAGAGAATGGCACTCAGAGGCGAACCTTGCGGTAGACCCATTGAGGTCGAAACTGGACCTAATAAGTTTCCATCATTTTTTCTAGTAAATAGACGTCTGTTTTTAAATAATCCGATTATGATGTTGCATAATTCTAATGGGATTTCTAAAGAGTTCATTATGTTGTAGAGTTTATAAATGCCAACGTGATCATATGCTGATTTAATGTCTAGAAGAACCGCGATTGTAGTTTCATTTAGTTGAAAGGATACCCTAATGAAGGAAACTAAAAAGGCAATGTTGTCATATATGCTGATGCCTTTCCTGAATCCTGTTTGAAACCAAGGAAGAGTTGATTTGTTTTTCAAAATCTATTCGATTCTGTTTTTGATCATTATTTCAAAGGTTTTGCAAAAACATGAGGATAACACGATAGACCGATAATTCTCCGGAATGTTTGGATTTTTATTGGGTTTGAGACAGTTGATGATGTTATAATCTCTCCATGAGTCTGGTATGGGTTTACCGTCTAGAAAGCTATTATAGATTAGAAGTAATTTTTCTTTTACATGCTTAGGTAAAGACTTAATTAACTTATAAGAGATTTGATCTAGACATGTAGCGGAAAGATTATTATTAACGAGGCTGTTGTCTAATTCTTGTAGAGAGAAAGGAGCGATTGTGTTCTGACTTTCTTTTGTGACTAAATCTGGATTAAAATTGCAAGTTGCCATTCGGTTTGACATTAAAGTTTTCATGTCATCATTCAAATTTGATTTAAAAGAGGCGATGATTGGAAAACTTACGAAAAGTGTTCCAAATATGGGACATATTTGTATATCTATTTAGGGAGTCGCAAAAAGATACGAATTTTTTCCTTTTTTTTTGAAAGTTTTTCTTATTTTGGCTATGTGCTTTTTTGCATTGATATAATTAGGTAAATTTGAGTTCAAACGAAAATTGTTAATAATGGCCTTCCTCTTAGCAATAGTGCGTCACACTCAGAACAATTTATGTTGTGAATAGGTTTTTTTAAAAGGAATCGAATCATTTGCAACCTGATCAATTGTTTAAAAGAAGTCGTGATAAGAATTGGTATTGGAAAAGTCGCATTTATTTTCTGATTAAGTGGGATTTGTTTACTATACCGTCCCAAGTTATAATATGTGATTTATCCAAGCAGAATAATGTCGGAAAGTGATCACTGTCGCCACAATCGTCAAAAACACTCCAGTTAGATTGGACTGCCAAGTCAGGGCTGGTAAGTGTTAGGTCTACGGCACTGATTCGTTGTTCAAGTTATTGAATAAGGCAGGTTTACCGTTATTCATTATGATAAGATTATTGTCTGAGATGAAATCGTGAATTAGTTTGCCTCCATAATTCATCAAGGAATTGTCCCAAATAGGATGATGGCTATTGAGGTCACCCATGATTATAATGGGGGAGCCGGTGGATAAATTATCATTTAAAATAGTTCTGGATAAATTGAAGTTGGAGTTACAATATATATGTGTAATGAAGATATTACTGATTTTGATGATTACATATTGAATGGAGTCATTATTAAATTTTTGGATATTTTGAAATATGATATTGTTTTTGACGAGAGTGGCCACACCATAATTCATCATTCGCCATAATTCATCAAGGAATTGTCCCAAATAGGATGATGGCTATTGAGGTCACCCATGATTATAATGGGGGAGCCGGTGGATAAATTATCATTTAAAATAGTTCTGGATAAATTGAAGTTGGAGTTACAATATATATGTGTAATGAAGATATTACTGATTTTGATGATTACATATTGAATGGAGTCATTATTAAATTTTTGGATATTTTGAAATATGATATTGTTTTTGACGAGAGTGGCCACACCATCGTAGACGTCGTCCCTGTCCTGTCTTATGACGTTATATGATTTGATGTAAAAATGTTGATAATTTTTAAGCCAGGTTTCGTTTCAGTAAAACAATGTCTGGATTATGATCTTTAATTAGGTTGATTAATTGATATTTGTTGGCATTGGCACTTTGAATATTCCACTAAATGATTTTCATTTGTTTTTTGTTAGACATAAAGCTTCTAATTTAAGTTATGATTTAGTTATAAGAGTAATCTAGATTTGTCAAGATCCAAATATGAATATTGAACTGAAAAATTTAAAATAAATTTACGTAGAATATTCTCTCAATTGTATAAAATTTTCGACTGTCTTGTAAAGATTCACTAGGTTTTTTAAATTTATCATGGTAGTTAGATTACCTGTGTTTTGGGGCACATATAAATGGCATTGGGTTGTATACCGATTTTGCGGATTCCTGAGAATCGCGACGGTAAGTCTTCGGTGTGGGTTCATTATTATTAATGATATTCGACTTTGTTGGTCGAGAATTGGGAAAATATAATGCTTCATTGTGTGTAATTCTGTCATAGGTTTTATGAATTAATCCTTTTTTATTGGGAGATTCGCTGATGACTTGTTGGTAGATCCTTTTACTTTTATTGTTGTTGAAATGATCACTTCTTCTGTGAGCGATATCGATATCATTGTCCGTTTCGGATTTTTCTAGATTGCGATTAATTGGCAGATCAGGGAAGTCAGATGGATTATAGTAAAAATCATCTTTGGGATGATAATTCTTTTTCACAGTTTTTTCAGCGTCTCTAAAAGTAATGTTTTCATAGGCAATTAATTATTTGATATTCCTTTGACGGATGAATTCCGGGCATTTTTGGAAGTTTGATTTATGATTTTCTTTGCAAAAATAGCATTTGGTTTCGCAAGCGTATGATATATTACCGTTCCCTTCAATTAAGACTTCATCGTGTTTTTTCTCTCCACAGTTAAAACATTTTTCATTTTCTTTACATATTTTTTTTGTGTGACCGTATAGTAAACATTTAAAGCATTGCGTGACTGGGGCAATGTATAACGAAACCCGCATGGCTAGATTGTAATAAAAAACTTCTTTGGGGAGAGTGTACCTTTAAAGGCAAATAGACAGGTTCCTGTTGGTTTATATTCAATTTTACCGTCTTTTATACATTTGCGTTTGAGTCTTATAACAGATATATTTTTTTTCTTACATTGAAATTCTTTGGACAAGTCGTCTTCCGGAATTTCCATGTCTATCTCTCTTACAATGCCTTTACAAGTGGTGAAATTATAAGGAATAAATATATTAAAGTTTTTATCTAGTAGGATTATATTATTTAAGAGGTTATTCGCGCTTAAGAAATTATTGAATTCTACGGCGATTCTATTATTGCCTTTATTTTTAATATGTTTAATATCGTTAAGCTGTAAATTAAATATTGCACGGGCTATTTTTAAATGCGAATATCTACCTATATTATAATTTTTTTGAATCGATTCAATATAAACAACATACGGACCAGTATCTTTAACATCAGTTATATATAGAATAATACTTTATCGTGGAATGTTAAATACTGATAACGCATATTTAGTTAAATACCAGTGTTTTTCAGTAAACCGATAAAATTCTTGTGTATTCCTCGCAATTCAAACAGGACTATAAATACAGAGGACCACGAGACAATCAGAATTCAACTATTAGCTGTCACGCGAAAGTCAGTTGCTAGTGTTCGAGTCCAGTGTACCAGTGCCTCCAAGTGTCAAGTCTCCGTTACCCATTACAAAGACAAGTGCGTTACGATTCAAGGCGTCCACTATTGTCAGTTGGCCATAACGATTGAAGACGCTTGAAGACTCAGGAAGACCACACGAAGACTCAACAGAATTCCCCTTTCGTTGTTTTGTTAGAAGCTACTTTTATTTTGTAACAGTTATTTTTTCATCAAGTAGAATTTACTGTACATTTATAAATAAATTAGTTTTTAAAAACAGAACAACGAATTGTAAAACTTTAATTCATCGTAAACAACTACGGGTCGAATTTTTTCTAATGCTGAGGAATTTGAAGAAATTCTGAGATCTGAATCAACAACTATCTGAATTTCACTGTCTGATACTGATGTATTATTAATTGTTTCTTTGTTTCTTTTTGGGGGGGTTATCCTCCTTGGATCATACATTTTTAATCGGTGTATTCAAACTTATCTCTTATTTCGTTTGTGTTTACTGCTTTTAATCAAAAAAGAAATTAAAAAAAAAAACCGAAAAGGAGAAAAGAAAAAGAAAAAACCAACTCACCGGGCAACTAGGAGTAGGAAGTTAGGGGAAGATTAAATCTAATTTAAATAGCCTTGCTCTCTTTCTCCAAGTTCTCTGCTGCGACCACTTTATACCAAAGTTCGTTCAGCACTTTGTTCTTTTTCGTCTTTTAGCTGTGGGCTACTATGTTCTGAATCTCCTTATCAATAATCGAGGCTATTACTTAAAGATTTTGGCGATTCGGAGCCTACAATAATTGGCGTTAGCTACTAGCGTAGAGACTAAGGCAAAAAAAACGGATTTTTTCCCGGAATTTGAGGATATCTCAAGATTACTTCGCCAGAGAATATTTACTTATAGATACGACGTCAATATTCTTTGATTTCGCTATTATCTTCTTTCACAAAGTAAATGTTACACGCACCTGTCTTCAAATATTATTTAAAAATATAAATTTATAATTAAAATTGTTATTTGGAGAAAGGGCAACCAGTAATACAAATGGAAAAGGAATAACTGATCTGAACCAGGTAGTATTAAAATAAAAATGAAATTTGAATATTCAGAGTGTAAGGGAGATAATTTTCGTAAATTTAACCAACGATTCTTTACACCATTTTGAACAAAAAGTGTCCTTAAGACATATATCCACAATACAACTATTAAACAACTATTAAAACAACACAGAACGTCTTTATAATTCCATTAAAAATGACGTCATGTTTATTTCGATCAAGCCAAATTCAATTTTTTGTTTCATTGGCCTCTTAAGGTATTATTTGAAAATAAATTTTACTATTTTTAGCCATTCATTCCATTTAGCCATTTGTTCTGAAGCTTCAGAACCAATTTCTCTCTTAGGTTATTGAGCCTTGGAAAGAAGTTTTTTCTCTAAAATGAAGTGAAAAATGTTGGTTAAATTTATGAAAGTACTTTACATTAATTATTATTATTAATTAGTATTAGCAATTAAAACTATTTTTAAAATACTATTACATCTTTATTGATTTCGTTACATAAAATTCACTCCATAACACAAATATGTAAACAAGTTAAAAAAACAAATTCTAACTGCTGTTAGGAATGAGATTATTATGGAAGATCGCCAACAATGATTAACTTTAATTATTGCCTTATCAACAAATAATTTAAATATAAATTTAGTCTTTGTAACTTTAAACAATTAACTCCTAATTAAGTATTAACGCTAATTTAATAAAAAGAAGTTTTAGGCACGAACAAATTGTAAGTTAATCTGAAAAGTGTTTGGCACTATTGCACATAGTTAATTAGCTTTATTAATAGAATAGTTATATTTATATCAATAAAAAGCTTAGAAAAATATCTATTTAGATCGATTGTAGATAATATATGGGCAAGGCAAATCTACATCACTTAAAACTGTTTTTTTTTTGTTTTGTGGTTTAGATGAGTGAAGACTTATGCTTAGACTCTTCACTATATGCAATTTAACCACAAACAGAAAAAAAAACAATCTACATACTATGATACCACTGATAGTTACTCTATCTGTTGCTTACTACAAACTAACAAAATGGAAGGTAGAAAATGATCTTGATAGTCTTATAGAAGGGGACACCAAAATGAATAAGTAGAATAAAACAAAATATAAATAAATATACTTAAAATTTTGGCTTTCTAAATGACTTGGACTAGAGTCGAGCTGCATTCAGAGATTTTTTTCACAACTGCCAAAATATATCATTAAAACAGTGAAAGAGATCGAGTAGTTTTAAAATAAGAGACCGACTTAAAAAATATGCCCCTGACTAACATTATATTGTTAAAAAATAGAATTTGCTGTTTATATAATCGCTCGGTGATTGTGATATGGTTGCTGAAATGTTATCGATGCTTAGTAGAAAAATATTAAAATATAATTATGGGGTCAATAAATCAGACTTAAATGTATAGCTTTTTCTATTTCAAATATACTTTAGTGAGTAAAATTTGATATCAAATATTTGGAGTTATCTCATTCAAGTCATTAATTGTAGTTATTAAAAATTTCATAAACATAATCATAACATAAAACATAATTTCACTTCATAACATAAAGCATAAAGTTCATAATTATGAACAGTTATTGCAGTGCAAACAATTTAATGATTATTTATGTACAAGACTCAAAAATTAAAGGTCACAGTGAAAGTAATGCAATGTTTGTTTTTGTTTAAAATTTAATTTTAAATCATTCTATTTTGCCATAACAATAATTCTCAGCTTTGTTCAGACACTTGTATGTAGTGTAAAATTGTTTTGTATTAAAAAATTATAGTTCGCACACAAAAAGTAAAACACGAAGAGAAATAGCCTCTATTCTCAATAGTCCAGCACAACAGAACTTTACAAAAAAGAAAATCGGCTCGTAAATAAGTCCAGAGTAAATGTAAAAAATGCTTTACTAAAGCTAATGAGCGATAGATTTTACGCCAAATTAATCATATATTGAATGCTCCAAAGTATACAGAATTGGTAAAATGAAGAAATGCCAAAGACATTTCAAAAAGAAAGTATGTGCTAAAACCATTTGCCATACACAAACAAAGAAAATAGAAAGATTAGTTCCATTTGCCAAGGTGTATTTAAAATAATAATGGAGTTCCGAAAACGTGTTAATTTTCGGATGAATCAAAATTTAACCAATTTGAATCTGACGGAAGAGGTTTTGTGTGGAGACGGGCAAATGCAGAGTTCCAGGAGAGAATCCTTTATCCTGCTATAAAACATGTTATGGTGTGAGAGTGTATGACCGCTTCGAGGATAGAAAATCTCGACTTTATTGAGGGCACAATGGACAAACATTAGTGATATCCTAAAAAAAAATTTATTGTGATAACCTACAAAATACTGAGCAAGTGCAGTCAAACTAAGAATCATCAATAATACTGCTTTTTAACAAGATAACAATCCAAAACACACTTCATATTTGGCAATAAAATGGTGTTTGTGCAACTTTCACAATATTATACAAACCCCACACAAGCCTCCTGACGTAAATGGAATTGAAAATCTTTGGAGCATATTAGAAATGGAAATAAGAAAATAATATTACAAACAAAGCTGATAAAAAGAACTCTTCCGACGAATGGAAGAAGATTTACCAAGTTATGCACAAAAACTTGTTGCTTCAATGTCCAATTGATTAAAACAGGTAATAAATCACAAAGCTCCAACCAAATAGTGAGTAAATTTTATGTCTTTTGTATAAAATTTTAAAAGAATTATATCTTTTGCATCATTTTCACTATGGGGTAATTATTTTCAGTTTTTTTTCTATGTATGTATATGTTATGTGTTGTGTATATATATATTTCTATATGTGTTCTAAAATTGTCGTTGCAATTATATTACAGTTTGTTATTGAAAATGAGGTTTTTTTAATTAGAAATCTCTTGAATCTTTTTGACTGAGTCAACACAACACTGTATGTTATTTGCTGTTTTTTTTTGAACAATACAAAATACAAAATACAGAGAAATTGATCATAAGTTTTGATCCACTGGACTACATTAATAAATACAACCACCTAATAAATGAAATAGAAAAAATTGGCATAAAAATATTTTTTTTTAAATATATTCTAAAAGTGAATAAGAATCATGAAATATTTTTGTTTGCAATAAAGCTATTATCTCGGTGCTTCTACAGTTTGGTTAGTTGATTTCTTCTAACATTAAATTCAGTTAATCCTTTTATATTAATCAGTAATCAATAACCCCCATAAAGTTTAAATTTCAAATAAAAAATAAATGTAAATATTAAATAAACAAATAAATTAGATATAAATGTTTCGAAAAATATCTGAACACAAATTTTATGGCCTGATAAAATTAGGCTAACAATTAAATTTTCATAGATACGGTTTTCATTTTTAAAAACCATTAGTTAAAATATCAATTCTGTATCAAAATCGTATTAAAGAGTTGCAATAAAAAATTGATATTATTAACTAATCGATTAGTTAAAAAAGAACCCTCGTTTAGGCATAAGCATACCAAGGTTGCCTGCGCACCCATCTTAATTTCCCATGAGTCTGGGCGTGGATTTTCACGCTGGCGCTTTCCGCCGCTCTTACGGTTTCCTTTACGCTTTGCATGAGATTTTGGGCGTTACCTTCAAGCATTTCAGTTGCTTCTCGATCTTCTTCAGAACCTAAAACATCAAATGATTGTATTAATATTGTTAACACATTTTTTTGTTGTTTTAACGATTGATATTTGTTATTTATGGTTTGAAAAGTTTTTGAATTTGCAATTTCAACATAATTTTGATTTTAAATAAGCGTCAATACTACTATCCTTGAAATTAAATGTTTTATAGCTACAAATATGTAGACTAGCAGGAATATTCAAAAAGTTTATAGTGTATAGGTCAGGTTCAAGATACTTCGTTGCCTTTAGGCAAAATGTTAATTGTCCCAATAAACTTTAATAAAAATATTCCTAGCTTCTCGAAAGGCGCCAGAGTCGGGGTGGTTTAACTTCTGAAGAGTTTTGGAAAAAATAAAATATTGTTAAATTATTATTATTATTATGTATGACTAAAACATTGTTTATTGGTTTATGTATTTTGAATTTATTAGTACAATAAAAATTAATAAATAAATAAATTTATCTATTAGTACAATAAAAACTATAACTTAAATTTAATTATACATTTAATTCAGTTTCACTCTCACTGTCACTTTAATTTACATTAATAATAAGTGGGTCCATATTATTAGTAAATGATACATATGAATCTTCTATTTTAATAACAAGGTTAATCAAATGTATCCAACTTTCTTTGGGAATACTATCTACAACCTTCCTAATTAATGTGGCAGCACTTGCACTTAGAGTCGAATACATTTTTTCTGCTCTAACATTGGATTTTACCTGATGCCACATATGCTCAATTGGATTAAAAATACAGTAATACGGGGGAAGGCGTAAAACCGTATGTCCTATATCAGCTGCAATGGTATTACATTCATATTTCTTTTTAATATTAAATATCTTTAATATTTCTAGATCACATTTTTTATATGCATTTTCGAAGTATTATTTTTTAACATATATTTTTATTTTATATACTTTATTTTTTTGGCGGTTATGATAACTAGCATTGTCCATTACAATTACGCTTTCCTTAGGCACATTGGGCAAAAGGCTATTTATAAACCAATCTTCAAAAAGTTCTCCTGTGGTGTCGTCATGGTAATCCAAAGATGAATGTTTCATATTTTTGGAGGACAACCGTAAACAATTTGGAACCATCATGAAAAATTATTTTTCCCTTGTTTGCTGGGGCTTTGGTTTGGCATTTTCTTGATGTATCTACTCATCCTTTTGCTTGCGTCTCATGTGTATCGAACCGTGTTTCATCAAGATAGATAACGGGACGATTTTCTAATCTGTTTATTTTTATAGAGTTTAAGTAGTCAAACCCCATCGTCACAATCGTTGTGATTCTATTAATATTTGTCTTTTATTAATGGTCCGATATATAAAACCCATTAGAGATAATATTTTCCGGAGGCTAGATCTGCTGCAAAGAATGTTGGTTTCATCTTTCCTTAGTCGCTGTCGCAATGAATGCAATGCAGGCACAGTTTGCTCTTCATACATAGCATACATTTTACTTCGAATTAAGTCTTTGTCGCGTTCGTCGACACATTTGCTTTTACCAGAATCACTATGAACTTTTTTGGTTTTAATTGGCTTCGTCACAATATCTTTAACTGTAGACAATGGTGTTTTCTTTAATGAAGACGTTTTGCTGCGGCTGCTTTTACATTAAGTCCCCCATTCAATAAAGAAACACACATTTTTAACAATTTGCTTAGCATCGGGCGATAAAGGTTTTCTTTGAAAATTAGCACTACCGGAGGCAAAATGATCATTATATTGTCAAGAACGCCACATTTTTTGAACATTTGGAATAATAAAAATAGGATCGAAATTATAGAACTGCACTGTTTAAGAAAATAATACGAACTAAATTAAAATATTTCGAAACTACTAAACCAGATATAAAATTAATTTTATCTTTTTTCCTGTTATTTTATTAGGCTCGGTCCTGTTTACGTTTTTGCACCTTTGCCGCGTTTCGTTGCGACAGGGGTTGTTAACAGTTTATTGCAGCCATTCGATCAACAATATATCTTGAGCGCACTATACAAATGTTACTATCTTACTGTTAAAATGTGTTGGTTTGATCCCTTAACCAGAACTTTTCTAACACATTTTGGCATTCAATGTCCAATAACTTAAAACAGTAACTCAACAATAACTCAAAATTATCTGAGGTAGTACAACAAAATATAAACTATAAACTTTTTCTAATGCATTTAACAAAAACTTTAACATAAGTTTTTTCCAAAACTCGTTGATATTTTTGGAGCCGTCAAAAGCGAACACGATCTATTTTGAAATGGTGATTACTAAATATGTTTTGCAGAGCGGATAGAAAAAAGCCATTATATACAGACCAGGTCTATAAGTAGCAGCCTGAACTGCAGATAATGTCTAAAAAATACTTGAATTTCTTTAAAATGATCGTCGTGCGTGTGCCAGGTTCATCCAGTGGCTTATTGGTATATCTCATTTTGATAAAAATTAAGCAGCTAATTTTTTGTTTTGTTGAAAATTGGGAAATTTATATTGCAAAAAGACACTGTGTGTCAAAACAATTGTCATACAATTTTAAATATAGTGGAAATTTAGACATAAGTCACAGTTCTTTTATTTAAAATGAATGTCCATCAAGTACTGGCTACCTCAGTTAAATAGCTTAAGAGTTGTTTAAATAAGTTCAAATTTTATAGGTATACCTGCAAAATCCAGTTCGAGGTCTTGTCAAAACCTCTTCATATTTAATGTTTAAGTACTATCTTAGTTTAAAACATTCATTTGGCAAATAGTGACTTAAGGCTGCGAGGCGTAGCCCTCTCAAAGAATTCAGAAGAGATGCATGTAGTATTTGAAAGAAACATACTCAAAAAAGTTTTGGTGCTGTGAATGATAATGACAATATGAGGAGCATGTATAACTTCCAAGTTAAACAATTTGCTGGAGATAAATCCGGATGAAGGCGAAGATTGAAGGAGCGAGCTTGAGAAATTCCACATGATTAGTATGGACATTCTGTAAAAGGTTCAATAGGAATCAACATACAGTACTAAGGTGTTCTCAGAAATGGTTTCAAGGTGATCGAGAAGGATGTGCTACGGATATAGAACGTTGAAGAATAATAGAACATCAGGATCGTAGTCTTATAGTTCTTGCTTTAGGAAACCGTTTTACCATCACATGATCAGATGCGAACCAACTGTTTATAGAGTATGGAAGAGTCACTTGGAATGCGAACTGTGTACCTAACTATATGTGTACCTAACTATATGTGCTACAGTTTTCTGATCTTTTTTTTCATATACACTGCGTTTAATGTTACTTTCCACAGCTGAGTTGTTACTTCCGGCGTAAACACCTAGAGTAGTCCGCCGATATTCAGCCTCTATATTACCATTTCTTATCAAAGAAGAAACAGATAAATGGGAATAGGGCCATTACAATAAAAGACAGTGTCAACTAAGAAACAAGCATGTACATACTATTTAACAGTTAACAAAAGTACTAAATAGCACATAAAAATTTATGACTTAGTTTCATAACCATTGTATTTTATTATTTCGCTGCATCTTTTGGGTATAGAGTTTACAAGTCTAACATTAACATTTCTAATGGTATAGCTTTCCAATCATTATCACCTCCCACAGTTCAAGCTTGTTTCTCGTTTTATGTTTGCCTAAGCCATTCTTGAGATAAGTCCACAAGTTCTCAACGGGATTGAGGTCCAACGATTGGGAAGGCCACGGTAGTAAATCCACTTTATTGTCACTAAGAAACTGTTTCGTTTTCCTAGCAGTATGTTTCGAATCATTATCCTGTTAATACTTCCATACCAGCAGCATATTTTTTGCAAAAGGCAACATGAGTTCCTGAAGAATGTGGATGTACTCATTTAGGTTCATGTTTTTTTTTAATCCAGAAAATTGGTCCTACACCATACCATGAAAAAACTGCCCACAACTTTATATTACCATGCTCTACCGTGTAAGTTACTTACCTGAAGCCTTCTTCAAATTGTATTTGAACTTATTTCTAAACCCAGTTCACTTTTAATTTCGGTAGACGATTTAAATGGGTCATTTTTGAAATTCAGACAATGTGCCTGTTAGTATGAGGTGTCGTTTTTCTTCTAGCTCCACGACTTTCGTGAATTGGTTGGTTTTTTAGTACAACGACCGACGATCCTTTTAATTTCCCTTAATGACTCCGCTTCTGTCCGCAATGTTAAAATCAGTACTCTTTCAGCAGCTGTACAATGGACGCTACGACCCAATTCTAACAAAATTATTATTTGGAGAAGTTTGTCTTTTATTTTTTATTTCAACGCTACAAATAAACATTATGGATAAATTAACAGCAAAAAAAGCAAAGTTTGATATTGTGTTTTCCCTTTTTTATTATATATTTATATTATACAGTTATTGTACTAATTACGTATGCTACTACAACTTTATTTACCAAACAGTGTCTTTTTATTGTGGCTCTATTTCTCTGGCTACCACTGTATATTCCCATGACAACCCCATTGAAAGGGTACATGAATATAATTATTTAGGAACAATTGTCAACAACGAATACATCAGAACGAGGCTTGGAAAAACACGAACGGTATGTGTATTATACAAACGAAAAATATTTTCAGTAGCAACAATATCAATCTCAACCTTAAAATGCGATGGTTAGTTTGTTTCCCTCTATACCACTTTACACGATGGAGGCATGGACTGTGAACAATGTTATGTTATCCATGGGTGGATAAAATAACAAATATGTTAAGTCATGCTAAGTCATGAAAAGAGAGAATAAAGACCGAGAAATTTTAATGTCTATCAAGCGACGGAAGATTTAGTATTTGGGCCAAGTGGTGCGAGGTCTAATATACAAATTACTGTAGCTGATCATGGGAATAATCCAAGGGAGGGGAGGTATAGGAAGACAGCGAACTCCTGGATGCGAAATTTAAAAAAGTTGGTTTCGGATCGGCTGCCTCATAATGCACATAACGACGCGATGATTGCTAAACCGAAACGGAGGTTGCTAAACCAAATCTTGAAGGAAGAAGTGTTTACTAAAGAATCGTGATTTTGCATTGGCATATATAAGGTGAAAGGAACAACTCATAATTTTCTATATGGAACTATAGAAAACTATATTTTCTATATAGAACTATATGGAACTATAAATATTTATATATAGAACTGTAGAGAATATTTATATAGGCATCATAGGGACTAGAATATGATAGTTACTGGCTATCGCAGTACAAAAATTTTATTATAATCGAAGGACTTATTCTACAGAGTTAAATCTCCAAATTGTCACCTATAAAGATAAATGTAGTGTGATTTAGCTGCTTGAGACTTTTAGAATATTATAGTGCTTATGAGAATGAAAAATTTATAAGCAATAAGTACAAATATCTAGAAGAATGATACATACCTTTAACTTTTATTCCTTTGGTAAATATGATTTATGCAATAAAGAAAGCAAAATATACAGCATTTTTTAATTATAACTAAATAATTATGCAAAATATGTGAATATAGGAGATAGATATATACAAAGATAGATGGTTATATATTAATATAAAGAAAAAAAAAATGTTTTCTTACCTTGCGAACCCAGCATGGTCGCCTTGACTGTACTCAAAATTTTCAACTGAGTGGCGATGGTAGGAATTCTTTCGCAAACTTGTAACAAATTCGTTCTGATCCTCTTGTCAGTACATTCTTTAGCTAATATTTTCGCTATTCTGGTGACATCAGCGCTGGCATCGGCAATGGCTTTCGCAGTGGCGATAAGTTCTCGTTTTGATCCTAAAATAAATGGGTTTAATGCATAATTATTCAATATAATATTGTACGTGATCATTAGGATGCGGATTTTTGCCCGAGCTCGGACAAGATCACTGTTTATCAGTGTGCTTAGTTATAGTCGCACACCACTGACTCGTTCTATAACTTTAGCTTTATCGTTGTGTTTACTTTGTACTGTCACGTTTTTACCATACAATATAAAAAACGAAACAATCCAATGCACTCACAAAAAATAATTGAAATGACATTATAAACATTTTGGCGATATAGATATTTTCATAAATTGAAGTGATGGCGTAGGCCATTGCATGAAACAATCTATTCACTTACAAGTAACTCACAAGACCATTTTACTTATTCAAAATTACATGTAATCAATATAGTATATGCCGCCCCGTTCGATTTTCTCTATCTCTTTGATAACTACATAATCCAGCACAAATAAATGATAGTCTAAGAATGCAAGATCGGTGGATGGACCAAAACACACCCTAGTCCTAAATTTGAAAAGTTTGTGTTGGGTGGCTAAAGACACGTCTGGTCTAGGATTGTCTCGATAAAACGCTATACTCTTTCTCTGGGGCTAATTTGGGCCGCTTCTGAACATTTGAACACATAAATTTATCACTTTCACTTAGTTGTGAACAGAATTTCTCCGAATTAATGATCTGGTTTTTAGGAAACAGTTTATAACAGACGATTTCCTTCCAATCTCACTAAATGCATAGCATAATTTTCTTTGGATGTAAACTGGCTTATGCGCTGTTTGAAAGCGCATCTTCGAGCTTATACCATAACCTATAACCTATATGAGACTTATACACAATCCATTTTTATTCACCTGTAATAATTCGCTTTAAAACTGGATCGATTTCATTGCGCTTCAATAGAGAACCGAAAGCAGAAATTCGTTTTCAAGTAATGCCAATATTTTGTTGCCTTTAGTCTCGACTGATCGTCCAAAACATATGTGTCACTAAGATTAAAAATGAAATGTGATTTTCAAGTGTTTTCACTTTTTCACTAAAGTTTCTGAACCACAAAATTTAAAATAACTAAATAACACAATTTTTTCCTAAATACTAGCTAAAATTCCTTCTGTTAACAAACATTAAACCTTCACACGTGTGAAGTGTATAAAACACTTCGATTTTTTAATGCGATGCTATCTAGCACTAAAATGTTTCTTGTTTTAATCAACCTATTAACATCTTATATGTTAGAATGTTCTTAGATACTTCTATTTCTTGCTTTGTTTTTGATGGATTCTTACCTTCATTTTCCCGTTATTTTTTTTATTTAGTTTATTTTTTGAATATTGGTCTCATCTTTGTTTTGTATATTTTCTTTTACTTTCCGTAGTCATATATTTATTTCACCAGATTATTGTCTTTCTCAACACATCAGCTTATATTTAATTGAGGTAACCGGTAGAGGTTCAGTTTCATTATGGCTTCATTTATGTCTTAATAGTTTCAGAATATGATTCATTTTAATTCTAAAAACCGATTTTAGATCTACGAAGCATAAATAAACTGATTCAGTGGCGGCTCGTGAGTTTTTAAAATGGGAGGGCGTAGAAGAAAGTAGTGCTGTTGAAGATTTTTTTTAATAATAAATTTTAAAATATTTTTATTTAAAAAGTACTACGCAGTGTGTACACACTTAGCAAATCCCAAATCAAAAGAAGTATTCGCGATGCGAACGAATTACGCGACGCGAGACATATCAAACGCTTCGTACCCGTGAAATCAGCGTTTAAAACTAATTACCGATACGCTCGGTCGCAGGAAATCTACGTCCAAATTGCATGTTTTAAAAAGCAGTTAAACCCCCGAATTCTGGCAATCAACAAAACATATAAAGCCAACGACGAGATAAGATGACGTAGCGTACGGTCGCTGGAGGTAAACGTCCGACCAACGATGTAAAAATTGTGGCGAGACCGTGGAATTTTTATCCGCATTATTTGGTGTGATGGGTCGACATACGTTCTTCTACATTTGGAGATTTTAATTTTTAATAATATCTTAAAATAAGTTAAAGGAAAAAAACTGAACGGAAATAAAATATGGTGTTTTGCTCTGAAAAATTGTTACTGTGATAAATGCCAGACTCCTTCCAACGCCTTCTCTCACGAGCCGCCACTGCCTAAATCATTTCTCAAATCAAATATTAAATTATCAAACTTATTTGAAAAATTCAATCGAATCGCAATTGTTGCTTCAAATTTAATCCGTAATTTTTTCAACTCTAAACGGAACTTTTAACTTATTTTACCTTTGTCATCGTTGTGTACGAGTTCTGACAACCGTGCCATCAGTTTAGCCATTCTTTGGGCGGCGGCAATGAGTTCGTTGTCTTTTGCCGACCATTGACGAACTTCCCGATGCAGGTTATGGGCTGCAACCTAAGCAATAAAAGTATTAGTACATATAAAATCGCTGATAACCAAAGGGCTAGCCGCATGTAGAATGAAGGTGGCTTTTAATTAAAAACATTTGCAACTTGCAAAATTGCAGTAATCTGAGGGTGCGATATCGGGCGAATATGGTTGACTCTCTCCCCCATCCTAGTTTTCTGATTTTATGAGTGTGATTTCGTATTGTGTTAGAGAATCATGTCTTCGCTATTGACCAGCGTAAAATGCCTATTAATCAAAGCTTGGTTTAAACGTTTTAGCTGTTCCTAATAAAAGTTTAAAGTTATGGTTTGGAGCGGTTCTGATATTTGAAAATGGATTATATCTTGAATATTTTACTAAACACAAAAAACTTCTTTGGGTGTAAATATAGTATTAGGGTAGGTACTGGAGAGAGCCACTATCTTTTTGGCTTGAGATAATCATAAAGTACGCATTTCTCATCTGAAATCATCCCACAAACAAGAAATGGCTCAATGTTATGCCGTTACAACAACAAACTTCAGCTTATTGAACAATTAGCCTTGTTTTCTTCTGATATTCAGCATAGAACCCAAACACCATAGTTTTTATGAATCTGTTTTGTACCAATGTAAAATGAATTTATCCAATGGCTCTTCTATAGTCTGACAAGCATAGGCTTCCTTGTGACTACTCATAAAACTTTGTCACCTACAGTCAGTGGTCAAATCTCTGGATCTGAACTTGGTAATTAATTGGTTACTAGTTGGTTACTTCTTCTATTGATTAATAGATACAGCGTACGGAGCCTGCTGTACGCTTTCCCGTTTGCTTTTTTAAGATGCGGCTTACACGGTAAGGCTTTGTCGTATTCAAAGCCCAGGTAGTGTGCCCTCTTAACCCATTTAATTGGAACTCCGTGAATTCGGACAGACTGATCTATTATTCTTCTCCGGGTGAAGAAGATGGCCTGGATTTTGCTGCGGTTGATCGGCAGTCTCCAAGCAATCAACCATTTTGTGGATTTAAACATCTTGTTGAAGTGTGCGATTTCCAATGAATGAATAAATTAATTCTTTTTCGTTTTGGTATGATACTCAACTAGATATTGTTATGTGAAACAAAAGTAAAAAGGCACCTTTTTTCAACACAAAGGTTCGCGCAAAAATGACATTGCGATCCGGTATACCTAACATATTTTTTAAATAATAAAGGTGTGCTTACCATAATTGGTTGACTGGCACTAGGAGTATTCTTGAACACTTCATCTTCATCATCAGTTTCAGGTGGTGGTGGTCTCATTGGTGCACTATCGTGTGGAAGTGGAGGTCTTGGTGGAGCTTGTTCTTTTTTAAAAACACAATTCATCATTAAATAATTAAAAAGTGGTTTATCAAATGAATAAAATGATACCCAAATGTAGAATCGGTTCAAAAATGCATGAACAAAAAAACAAAACAAAACAAGAAATGTTTGTATCGATGCAAGAAACCTACCATCCTCTAAAATATATTCAGGTATAAAACTGCAATATCCTTGCAAAGGCATGGAAGGAAAAAAAGGAAACTGTTAGTATGATATGTTGTTTTTAAAAAGCCATTTGTGCAAAAGCTTATTTAGTAAGTATATTCAAAAAAAATATTGCTGGTTTCATTTGTCTATAAAATGGGTGTTTGAACATTTAATGGTTATGTACAATTGGTTAGAAAAATTACCTCATTGTCATAAATTTTACTGTCACCAATCACCAAGGTGTGCCAATCACCAAGGCCCTTAAGCTAGAAACCATTATGTACAGTACAAAACTACCAGTAATTCAGCACAATATGAACCAACACTGGACATTCAATACACAAATGATGTATCGCCATGCCAATAAGCCTAGAAGTTGTATCAAGACCATATTTGGATGTATCTTAAAATATAAATGTTGCCGAAAAAAATGATAAATAACAGAAAAATTCAATCAAATTCATATTAATTACTATTCAGATATTATTTAAATCGAAAAATATTTTAAAGGATTCGAAAATTGAATTGGCCGAACCGTAATAGATCAGGTTATAGAAAGCATTGATGCTGCAAGAAAAAGTATTGTAGGACGGTTGATTTTTTTGAATGTAGTGATTTTTTTTCTCTCGGCCTGACACAGAGATGGCGCAAATATGATAGTTTCAAACACTCTTTGTTTGTTAACACAGTCGCCTAAAAGGCATTCGGATGAACACTTCTCAAGAGTGTTTGGATTTATTTAAACGAAATTCTGCTGAGTTTACTCGACGTTTTAAAACAATAGATGAATCATGATTCACCATTACATGGCAAATACGATGCAGCAGTACAAACAGTGGATTGGAGCAGGCATGTCGGGCATACGCAGTTATTTTTTATTCGAAATAGATTTTATATCATCACAACATCGATCGAACCCTGGTGGATATCCGAAATCATATTGAAACGTTTTCTTTTCCAATCGTTAATTTGAATTTTAGGAACAGCTAAAAGTGGAATGGAGTAAAATCAGGCGACACACCATGATTCTTTTTCAGCTAAGAAAAAAACTGATGTTTAAATGCGAGGTAAAATGAATTAAAGAATTCGTGAAAACCACAACGATTATTTTACTACATTATTCATATTCAAAGATTGGGTTGCTCATGATGCTGGGATTAACCAATTCAATATATCGAACATTACTATACCACAAATATTTTATATAAAAATAAACTAATATAAGCTAATTCTGTTTATTTTTCTGTTATCTAAAAGTTCTAATATATGCTGGCCATATGAAATCAGACGTCAAAAATGTAGCAACAGTGAAACTTCTTAAAAAGAATCAAATGCATTTTACTGAAATGAAATTACCTGGGTAATAATTACTAGGAGGAAGCAATTCTTCACATAGGAGATCTGAATTATCCCCTAAAATGTACGTTAATATGAAGTATCTTTAATAATTACGAATTCATATTTGAGTCACTTGCTAAGTTTTTTTTTTAACTATTGGATCGTTGAAAAAATAATTTCTTTTTCACATTATACACGACTTTAGTGAATGTTTAAGCATTTAACTTAATTGTAAATTTGATTCACGTTTTTTCTTATTGTATTATCGAAAAATAACGCTGCCTTTTATTTGCACTCATGCTGGTTTTTTTCAGTATCTTCAGTGGATTGGAAAATGTTTTCCATGAACTGGTAATTTGAGGTTGGGGAACAGAAAGAGTCACACGAGGCCAAATCTGGTGAATACGGTACTTTGAAGATGACATTCGTTGAGTTTTTGGCCAAACATTCGTGTACAATACTTGATGTGTGGAACGACCTATTATGGTGGCAAAACCCATAAATTATTCTTTAAAAATTGGGCCTTTTATGGTGAACATTCTCTTTCAAACGACTCTTACTATCTAGATAATATAAGAGTTTTCTAATAAGAATATCAGAACTTAGCAACACGAACTGGGCTCTAGATCAGTTGGAAGGCAACCCTCATTTTGGGAAAAAATAATCTTTTTCGACGAAGCGCACTTCTGACTTAATGGGTTTGTGAACAAACATTATTGCCGGATTTGGGCCAATGACTTGGCTTCTGGCGTTACTTCTTCGTCTTCGCAATGTCACTGGTGCGGTTTTTAGCTGAAGGAGTGGTAGGATCTTACTTTTTTGAAGGCAATGAATCGAAATCATGGCAGTGTTAATGACCAACGCCATAGGAATATACTAATAGAATATCTTTGGCCTGAACTGATAAATGTGGATATAAACAATATTTCCTTTGAACAAGACTTATAACACATCCCGCCAGACAATCGATATAATGCAAGAAAAATATTCTGGACGTGTAATTTCCGAAATAGTAATCTTAACTGGCTATCAAGATTATGTGATATCACGCCCCTGAATTATTTTTTGTGGAGTTATGTTAAATTCGTTACAGAAATAAACTCCGAACAATTCTCGACCTTAAAAGAAACATCCAGACCACCACTGAAAATATACCACGCGATATGTGCGAAAGTGTAATCGAATATTGGATCTCCAAAATACATTCGACCAGACAAAGCCAAGGTTGACAGTCGAACGACATTGTTTTCAAAACATAATGCCATTATTTGTCCTTCAAGATAAAATATAAATTACCGGATTATCACTAGTAATAATCATTGTACCTTATTTTAAAGTTCTGACACTCTTATTGGACAAGTTTCATTACATACTATTTCTAAAGGAATTCCGAGTGGACAAAACCACGATAATCAAAGACAACAGTCAACATGACTGATTTTTCAGCGACTTTGACGTTATTTTTTTGACTTTCAGCTCATTACCGAAGCGCTATTCCCAAGCCTGTTGACTGGTTTACATGTCAAATTCGTAAACCCACATCTCGCCATCCATTATGATGCATTTCATGAATGCAGGGTTATAATTAAACAACCAGTCTCGCGATTCTCATGATCAAAACATCGACCAAAACGGTACGGACGAATTCTTGTTACATGTCCAGATTCTAAGCCATCTTTTTTAGGCGCAAATGAAGAGATTTTTTCATCACTATATTCCTTTGTTTTGTGTCTTTTTCCTTGTTTTCGTCAGTAGAAGATATTGAAAGTCGATCGGTACTAGGCAAATCTACAACCATTTTTCAGCCTTTGAATGTAGTGAACCTGTCATATGTTCGCCGTTTCGATAAAACAGACTTACTGTAGGTCTTCTCCAATATTTCCAAAGGCTCAACACAAGAAATTTCGTTGAGAACACAAAATTCGAGGCAAACTCTTTGTTAAATATATTTATTCATTTGTAAAATCACACTTGCGATCGACTGATCTAACAGGTGTAAACAAACTGGTTGATAAATGGTGCCAAAGCTCTATATGGCAATTAGGTACATTGATAACAACTTACAGCAAAAGAATCTCCTTTTCATTTATTTTAAATGAGCGATTCCCATTATTTACTTGCAGAATATATTAACTGATGTATCTCGGAACATGAATTTCCCTTTCTTATACATAACCATTGGAATGGGACGCATCAGAGCATCAGTTCTCGATATCTGAAGTTAAGCGACGTCGACCACGATACTGACCTGGATGGGGTGATCGTAATATAGGAAACCAAGCTATGGGAAAAATCGGCCTGAAGAGGTAAAATTTATTTTATTTATGCATACACATTACTACTAAATGATGACACTTTTTATATGAAAAAGAACTATTATTTCCAAAACGACTCAATAGATAAATAAAATTATTTTTCTTTTTAATATTTGTATGCAATGAAAATCTGGAAACCTTAACAAGTGACATTTCAAGAAAAAAACAACTGTATATGCCTTTATGAAAATAAGAGATATCAATGTACCTCTAGCCCATTTAGGTAAAGGACTAACAGGGCGTCCATAATGTTGAGAAGGACTATATTGTCCTCCATAAAATTCAGTTCCTGGTGTTGGGGTATCTCTCACTGTTGCACCAACTATAATTAAAAGTTTTTAGTAGCCATTCATTTTATAGTGATTATGGATTAATTTGTTTGAATAAAAATTCTCTTTGAAGGTATATAATATAGCTAACTAAAATGCACAACAATATAAATTCAATCCACTTTTAAGGGTAACAAAATTGTCAAAAATTTGCAGAACTTTCTATACAAATACTCTAATTGAACAAAAATGGTGTAATTTAAAGATCAAGTTAAGGCAGTGAAGTCTTGATTTTTTAGATGCATAACATTAGAAATAACCATAAAAAATCAACAGGAGACCTGGCTCAAGATGTTGCATAATGACTGCTAACAAAATTCAGAGAGATGTAAATCTACATTTAGAAAACAAAACGAAAAACTTGAATAGGAAAATACTTTTGCTGATCATTAGGAAAATGTTTTACATATGAAGTTATTAAAGATTTCAAAATAAACATGTATAGTAATTACACTATAATGTTAAATAATAACTATTGCTAAATTGAATATTTATTCACTGTATAGCATTTTTTGGCCAAAAATTGTATACATTTTTTGCTTGTTTGGTTTTATGTTTACCTATGTGACGTATTACGTTTACGTTTTATATAAAAATAAAATAATATAAGCTAATTGTGGTTATTTTTCGGTTATCTAAAAGTTCTAATATATGCGGGTTATATGAAATCAGACATAAAAAATGTAGCAACAGTGAAACTTCTTAAAAAGAATCAAATGCATTTTACTGAAATGAAATTACCTGGGTAATAATTACTAGGAGGAAACAATTCTTCACATAGGAGATCTGAATTATCCCCTAAAATGTACGTTAATATGAAGTATCTTTAATAATTACGAATTCATATTTGAGTCACTTGCTAAGTATTTTTTTTAACTATTGGGTCGTTGAAAAATAATTTATTTTTCACATTATACATGACTTTAGTGAATGTTTAAGCATTTAACTTAATTGTAAATTTGGTTCACGTTTTTTCTTATTGTATTATCGAAAAATAACGCTGCCCTTAAGGTGCACTCATGCTGGTTTATATTGGGTTGTTCACCTGAATTTATTTTGTCTCCTATAAATAAACTTAAATGCCACCGAATAATTTAGGAGTCGAAACGCTTCTTATATGTACTTTCCGGTATGACCTACAGCTGCTTCTGCGAATTTTGTGTTATAGCTTCAATGGATTTCACTATTTTTAGTGGATTGGAAAATGTTTTCCATGAACTGGTAATTTGAGGTTGAGGAACAGAAAGAGTCTCAGGGGGCCTAATCTCGTGAATACGGTACTTTGAAGATGACATTCGTTGAGTTTTTGGCCAAACATTCGTGTATAATACTTGATGTGTGAAACAACCTATTACGGTGGCAAAATTCATACATTATTGTTCCAAAAATTGGGCCTTTTATGGTGAACATTCTCTTTCAAACGACTCATACTATCTAAATAACATAAGAGTTTTCTAATAAGAATATCAGAACTTTGAAACGTAACAGCGGAAACACGAACATTACTTTTATTTTAAATGAGCGATTCCCAGTATTTACTTTCAGAATATATTAACTGATGTATCTTGGAACATGAATTTCCCTTTCTTATACATAACAATTGGAATGGGACGCACCGCGTCGGGCATCAGTTCTCGATAACTGAAGTTAAGCGACGTCGACCACGGTACTGACCTGGATGGGTTATCGTAATATAGGAAACCAAGCTATGGGCCAAATCGGCCTGAAGAGGTAAAATTTATTTTATTTATGCATACAAATTACTACTAAATGATGACACTTTTTATATGAAAGAGAACTACCATTTCCAAAACGACTCAATAGATAAATTAAATTATTTTTCTTTTTAATATTTGTATGCAATGAAAATCTGGAAACCTTAATAAGTGACATTTCAAGAAAAAAACAACTCTATATGTCTTTATGAAAATAAGAGATATCAATGTACCTCTAGCCCATTTAGGTAAAGGACTAACAGGGCGTCCATAATGTTGAGCAGGACTATATTGTCCTCCATAAAATTCAGTTCCTGGTGTTGGGGTATCTCTCACTGTTGCACCAACTACAATTAAAAGTTTTCAGTAGCCATTCATATTATAGTGATTATGGATTGATTTTTTTGGATAAAAATTCTCTTTGAAGGTATATAATGTCGCTACCTAAAATGCACAATATAAATTCAATCTACTTTTAAGGATAGGAAAATTGTAAAAAATTGCATAATTTTCTATATCGAACAAAAATGGTGTCATTTAAAGATCAAGTTAAGGCAGTGAAGTCTTGATTTTTTAACTTCTTTTTTTAATTCTTAATTTTTTAATTTCTTAACTTAAGTTCTTGATTTTTTTGATGGATAACATTAGAAATAACCACAAAAAAATCAATATGAGACCTTGCTCAAGATGTTGCATAATCACTGCTAACAAAATTCAGAAAGATGTCAACCTACATTTAGAAAACAAAAAGAAAAATTTGAATAGGAAAATAATTTTGCAGATCATTAGGAAAATGTTTTACATACGAAGTTATTAAAGATTTCAAAATAAACATGTATAGTAATTACACCATAATGTTAAATAATAACTGTTGCTTAATTAAGTACTAACTCTATAGTATTTCTTGGACACAAAAACTTATGCACTGTTTGCTTGTTTGGCTTTATGTTTACGTATGTGACGTATTACGTTTACGTATGTGCAAAATACGTGGCAAAGTAAAAAAATATATGTTGTGAAGCATTTTTTGTATGGTACCAGACTAAGTAGTATTCCTATGGTTATGTTACTATGGGTAATTACTAAAATGTCACGAGTTCGCGCACCACATCCTTTCGACAAATTATCTGATTGTGAACAGAGACGAGCTCGTGAAATGGCGAGACGGTTGAAGATTGTTGCTTCTACTATTTTGAGGTTATGGTTTGAGAATCAGCTGGAGTTAAGCGCGATTGCGAGGTTCTGGTCATCTTTAAACTATCCTAGGACATGCCGAACGCCTTGAAAATCGACATGAAAACATCCAGCAAGTGTGATGCTTTTGTTCCAGTAGGACTATTTCGAGGATGTTAATCTGCATTTAGTTGTGACGACATGAAGATGCGCAATCATCGTTCTTATTGGGTGCCTCCTCTTATCTTACCTCTTTCCCGTTTGTGTATGTGGTCATCATGAATGTAGAAGGGTGCAGACATTTTGGAGGTGAAAGATGAAATTTACATTTGAAATTAGAACGACAAACCGTTGTCACTTAAGGAATTATAGTATAGGGGTTATATACTTCAGAAACATATAGTCCGTTACCTAGTGACCCTCATCAGAGAAAGTTTAAATGTAGTCAGTGATGTAACCGAAATATTGTTCAAATCTCATCTCTCAGCAAAACAATGCCAGACTGCATACAATTCGCCAAATATTTCGGAGTTTTTAGAAGAGTTTGCTATAGCGACGTTCGACCTGCCAATAAAACATGGGAATCTTCAGTGTAGAATACTTGGTTCCCAGTAATTTTGTACAAACTTGAAGCATGTGTGCAACGCGCCTGATATACCTCACCACAAGAAATCATAGATCATTCAATTCAAAACCTCGTAGAGTTACAGGGTGGACATGGCAAATAAACTAATAAACCTGGTGGCGTAGCGTTCGATCTGACAACACTTTTGGCTTATCCTTTGGAGGGGAGATAGACAAACATCTGATGCGTCATCTCCCCTCGGGGGGAGGTGACTAACAGTGTTGTCAGATGGAATCCCTACGTCACCAATCTCAATATTATATTTACACACCTCGTCTACAATAATAGACTTTAAACATACACATATCCTTCTTTGTAGTTTTAATATTGTTTTATGACAATAATAGCTGCAGTAGACTAACATTTTACCAATGTTAACATTTTAAAGTGTCCGACAGTTTTTTATTATTATTATTATCTCTATATTTCCCAATTAAATTGTCGCAAGTTTTTTCAATTGCTATTTATATGAGTACTGATTGAATATGAACTAAATCATAATTCTAATACCAATTACAACTTTTTAGTAGCAGTTATTGAGCGCCACGGTGTATACCCAACCGTTTTCGACTTTTATGACCCCATTTAAAGTTCACCAATATACTGAACTGGGGCACTATAATATAGTATACGAGATTCGATATTTGTATTTGTGTAAAAACATTCGTCAGTTTACCGTAATAGATTAATTTATTGAAGATAAAGAAAATTATTTGTAAAATCAGACGAAAGTTTCTCTTTTGTTAATAAACCTTAGATATCACGAAAAAAACGAGATAATCTAATTTACATCTAATAAAATAATTGCCCCTAAACGTGCTACGCTAAATTTTTCTATAATGGTTGATTTTCTAGGGAAATTTAATTCACAAATCCTTAAATAAACTGAAGGCTAATGATAGCTTTTAAAGCATGTTAAATAATAACACCGAAGCTAAAATTTTAGTCTACAAAAGGCAAAGAAAAAGTGCAGATTAAACATATAAAAAGGAAAGAACATATATCAAAAATAAACGAGCGAAAAACGTTCGGTTAAAATTTTAAGGTAGATTGTTACTTATTATATTTCATATATTTTTATGTTTTTTTTTTCGCTCGATTAATTTCTCGATTTATAACAGAAACTCAAGCACACCCAATATACCTTTTTCTACAAAGTGTTGGTTTCTTGCTGGCTCTGAAAAAATATTACATTATATATTATTATTTTATGTTCTGATTAAAATTACTATCTTTGTGGATGTTATGATACTGAAAGCGGCATTAAATGTTAAATTGGTTAATTGTTATTATATTAGAAAATTTTAACGTTTTCCTAATAAAATATTTTTAAAAATCAATTTTTTTTATATAATAAATACTAAATAATATAAAGGAACAAGTTTTGTATTTTTAGTTTATATTTGTATTAATATCTATATCTTTATAGATATAAATTAAAAGCCACTTTCTGAAACATCTTTCAGTTAGCTCAAGATCCATTTACTTTATAATATGAAATATTGATTTATTATGATGATATAGACTAAAGAAGCAAAGAACGATACGCGGAACAATAAATCTTACTCCAAACAGTCACTCATTCTCACTCCAAAGTCATAATACATGTTATTATACAGGGTGTATTCCTTTCGTACATTTAACCAACGATTTTTCATTTTTCGATCATTTGAAAGAAAAAGGTGCTTATAACAAGGGTCAAAAACCTAAGGATTTCCGCGAAAAAAAATTGCAAAGTTATTAAATCACCAATCTACTACAATTACAGAGCTATGATAAGAATTATCATTTTAAAGAAATATGTATATACGCATATTTGATAAATAATAATTGGTTATTATTTAACGAATAAACTACACATAATCTAACGAGTATTGTTAAAACAATTTTGTTAAAATTAAGTATGACACCATACATGAGCCAAAATAGAAGTGGCAAAGTTGCATTGAATAATTGAGATGATCCGCACGAAGGGTGTTGGCGACAAAAATTATTTCAGTGTGTGTATTAAAATTCCATTTAAAACAAAAATTGTATTCTGTACTTGAATACCACGATATGCTTCTTATTTACGGAGAAGCTGTTGCCAACCAGATTAGAAATTATACCAGGACTTTTTCAAGGTATTCGGGTAAATAGTTTAAAACAGTACCAGACTTTCATAAACTCAATTTGTGGACATTTTGAACATTTAATATAATAAAACAATTATTCAAATTAAAAGATTTAAAAATAACAAAGCTTCTGATGAAGATGGAATCACTGCTGAACTTTTGAAATCCGTTGGTACAGGTACAATCAAGGAAATAACCAAAATACTACAAGAAGTTTGGCGAATTAAACGGATTCAGGAATATTGGAAAGATGCTCTAATCCTGATTTTAAATAGAAAGAAAGACATCGAGGAGATTGAAAAAAAGAAAAAAAAAATCATAAGAAAAATCTTAGGCCCCAAATAAATAAATAGCACAACATACCGACTTCGAGAAAACCAAGAAATCAAACAATACACAGATATACATAGCGATATGAGAAAAAGAAAACTTAAGTTTTACGGATATATAAAAGGGACGAATCAGAGCAGGCTAACTAGACAAATAGTTGAATTAAAAATCAATATTTTTTTATATAATAAATACTAAATAATATAAATGAACAAGTTTTGTATTTTTAGTTTATATTTGTATTAATATCTATATCTTTATATATATATATAAATTAAAAGCCACTTTCTGAAACATCTTTCAGTTAGCTCATAGCATATACATAGCGATATGAGAAAAAGAAAACTTAAGTTTTACGGATATATAAAAGGGATGAATCAGAGTAGGCTAACTAGACAAATAGTTGAATTTTATCAAAATAGAAGTAGAGCTAAAATAGAAACAATTAAATGGATTGCTGCAATTAAAGAGTACCTAAGATTAGCAAATATTACACAAAGTGAAATTCAGGATAGAAACTGTTTCAGACACAAGGTTAACGTTTGGGAGGTTGGCCAGAGAGAAAAATGTAGGAAGACCGGAACAACTTGGTCTGACGAAAGGAAAAAAGCTCATAGTGAAAGAATGAAATCAGTATGGGCGCAAAGGAAGACTATCATCAACAAACGCCTCTAACTGTACTTCGCATTGTCCACTAGGGCCCATACGTGAATAATAAAAATAAAACAATTATTCATGTGTTTCTTAATGTGACGTGAATCTTTTAAAACGTGTATATGGTGTGAAAAATTAGTGCTAGTAATTACAACTTTGCCATTAAACGGCAATAATGTGTAAGTTTTCTTTTATTTTTGTAACAAAAATGACCAAATTTACCCGAACCAAACTTATGCCGAAACGTATGGAATGAATGGCTATAAAAATATTAAATTTTATTTTGAAATAATATATTAAGAGGACAACGAAACAAAAAAATACAGTTCTGACCTGTTTTCCATGGGAATGATTGCATTTTTAATAAAAGAATTAATCATGTGTTTCTTAATATGACCTGAATCATTTAAAACGTGTTATGGTGTAAACTTTGACATTAAATGACATTAATGTGTAAGTTTTCCTTTTTTTAATTTTCCCTTTTTCCTTTTTTTAATAAACCAAATTTATGCTGATTCAAATAATACCTTAATAGGACAATGAAACAAAAAAAAATTAAAGTACTAACCTGTAATTAAAGTACTAAACGTATCCAAAAAGGTTGCATTTTGGATACGTTTTAAGGAAACTTTTTTACAAAATAATATAAAGAATGGTTCGTTAAATTCACGACAGTTATTTCCGGTACACCCTGTATATGATATAACCTAAAGATTCTGTTATATTCTAAGAAAAAAGAAAAAAAACCGGCTAACTGAAAATATTCATAACAAGTATTATGTTAGGGATGTTTAACCTAAAATAAGTTTCAGAGTTTATAACCAAAACTTAGCTTCACATAATTATCGGGTTATCCGGAAAGTTCGTAGGGATTTTTTTATTAGTTCCTCTTTTAACGCTTGTAATTAAAATCTTTGTTGAATTAGTAATGTTTATTTACATATTAATTCCTGTTCTATTTGCAATGTTTACTTTCAGGTTCCATTTGGTTTGCCTTCCATTAGTCAAGTTGATTCAAATTGAAAATGTAGGTCGATAATTTTCATTTAAGTCACATTATGCTACGAGCAAGAACTCTGTCCTTCTTCCTCTGTCCGAGTTAAGTATGTCGAAGAAAATTTTGGTTTACATTTGGTGGGATTTCGAGGAACCCATACACTTTGAGCTTCTTCCAAGCAACCAAACCATCAACATTTTCTACTACTGTTCACAATTAGATTGACTGAAGGGAGCAATTGAAGAAAACCGCCCGAATTAGCAAACAGGAAAGGCGTCGGTCGTGTTTGATCATGAGAATGCGTGACCACACATTTCAATCAGGATCCGGCAAAAATTGTTGAGCTTCAATTGGGATATTTTATCCCATCTACCTTACTCACCGGACATCGCATCCTCAGACTACTATCTATTCCGGTCCCTCCAAAAATTGTTTAAATGGAAAATATTTTAAAATGGAAGAAAAGGTGAAAAACAACCTGCTATTTTTTGGCTATAAAAATACTAATTTTTGGCAAAAAGCCATTATGGACCTACCACTACGTTGGCAAAAACTTGTAAATAATAATAGTAATTACATAATAGACTAAATAAATATTTGCGTTTCTCTTTCTCTTAAACAAAACCCTACGAACTTTCCAGACAACCTGATAATATGTAAAAATTGATGTTTTGTATTTTTAGTTATTTGTATTTATATTCATATCTATAGATATAACTAAAATCCACTTTCCCGCTCAATATTATACTAATTTCATTGCATTAATAAAGTGAAGTATTAATTTATTATGACTATGTAAAGGAAAGAAGAAAAGAGCGATACTGTAGAACAATAATATTTCATTCCAAACACTCAACATATATGCTAACTGCTAACATATATCTGATAAGGTATGAAGTTTCTGTTGTATTCTAAAAAATTAGAGGAAAATTAAGCCATCTGAAGCAATTTACAAGAAGTATTACGTTAGTGACGTTTAACTGTTTCAGATTTTACAACCTAAACTTAACTTCATACAATTATTTGCTTTCATTAATACAAAATAATTTTATTAGTGACATGTTTACGAAAAGAAATTTCGCTACTGGCATTCATAAAATATAATACATCATACTAAAGAACAGTAATAGTCTTAGAACAAATAACTTAATATTCGAGATTAAAAATGTTAGCGTAAAAAATAATTCAATGATTCTGATGTTTAGATCTCATTAACTAAACATATGTCTATATATAAAAGGTATACAACTTTGCTTCCGCCGTTTTCCGATAGTTGGCGTTAGATGGAAAGTAGTAGTCGAAATAAATACATCATAGACGGCATGTGATATATTTGGGCATCTTGCAAACATAACTCCATAGCACCAGGTAGCGGATTTGTGTTTACATCATAAAGTTATTCACGATTAAAAATGTCAGTTTATGAGCCAAATTCTTGTCATTTGCGGGAGGTGTTAATTTATTTCTTTAATATGAAGAAATCTGCGGCTGAGGCTTACTGAATGCTCAATGCTCTTAAACACTAATGGTAAAGCCGCTATGAGTGAAAGAACGTGTCGTGAGTGGTTTCAACGGTTTAAGAGCGGTGATTTTCACGTCGAAGACCGACATAGCAGTGGAAGAGCGAAAGTTTTAAAAGATGAAGAATTAGAGGCATTGCTTAATGAATACTCAAATCAATAACAGTTGGCAAGATGATTGAGAGTGACTCAACAAGCAATTTCAAAACGCTTCAAAGACCCGGGAATGACCCAGTAGCAAGGATATTGACCCAGTAGCTATACAAGTTGAAACCGAGAGATGTTGAACGCCGTTTGTTTGCTTGTGAACAGTTGCTTGAAAGGCAAAATCGGAAGAGATTTCTGCATCGCATTGTGACTGGGGACGAAAAATGGGTTTATTATGATAATCCCAAGCGTCGAAAATCATGGGGATATCCCGGAAACGCTTCCACGTCGACGGCTAAACTGAATATTCACGGCTCCAAGGTCATGCTCTGTATTTGGTGGGACAAGCTTGGTGGGGTGAATTCTGAGCTGTTAAAACCGTCTGAAATAATCACAGGGGATCGTTATCGAACGCATTTAATGAGCTTTGAAAGACAAACGGCCGCAATACAGCGAAAGACACGATAAAGTGATTTTGCGGCATGACAATGCCCAGCCCCATATTGCAAAACTGGCCAAAACATACTTGGAAACGTTGAAAGGGGAAGTTCTACCTCATCCGCCTTATTCTCCAGACGTTGCTTCCTCTGACTATCACCTGTTTCGATCGATGACATAGCCTGGCTGACCAGCACTTCCGGTCGTATGAAGAAGTTAAAAATTGGTTCGATTCGTAGATCGTTTCAAAAGATGACCAGTTTTTTCAACCCGGGATGGGAGAAAGTAGTGGCCAACAATGGACAATACTTTGAATCATAAATGTAATACCAGTTTTTTACAATAAAGCCTTGAATTTTGAAAAAAAAAACGTCGGGAGCAAAGTTGTATCCCTTTTACCTTTACTATATATTCACCATATCTACGACATATACGTATATTCCCCTACTACTACTATACATATTCTAAGATTTGATAATTGAGTTTTTAGACATATAATATTTTTATACTTACCCAGATTGAGACTATTAATATCAGGTAGAGGTGGCAATTCTGGATTTACTTGTACTGCACTTCTAACTTGCCCCACTGCATTCAGCAACTAACATAAAACACAATAGTTAGAACAATGTTAGCACAAGTTAACACAATGTTATAATAAGAGTAAAAACCAATGAACTAAATCATTTTCATATGAAGAAGTCAATACAAGTATATACGAGGTGTGTAAATAAAGTAATGAGACTGGTGGCGTAGCGTTCGATCTTCTATGGGGTCCAATATCTAATGCTTTTTCAGCACGAGTTTGAATTCCTTAGAGTCATTTGATAGTCCATAGCAATTCTTTTCATTTTCCTAATTTTTCTAGTGCCCTCTGGAAATGAGTGACTACAATTTCAAGTAATGGTGCTGTCTCCAGTTTGTTTCAGATCTGGGCACAATGCGATGAAATGTTTTACAAAACTTCAACAGGCCTAGAGAAATGGTATTTTGTCAAGGGCCAAGATTTTCAGCTAGTTTACGGTATTCTCACCAGGTCGAGACTCGATTGAAGTGATGAAAATATCCAGAGATATGAGATATTGTGCATTCTGATTGTTGATTGATTGGGGAAGAGTTATTAGGAAAAAATCACTAATTAAAATTAATGAGCTTACTGCTTTGTTGGATTCACGCCATCTGGAAACAGCATTGTGATCAGCTGGATTAACTGCTACAGCCTTTGCATCTTGTACCATTGGTGGAACACCTTTTAAAGAATATGATAAAACAATATTCATCAGTAATAAAACCATAAAACTCACTATTCTGCAGCGCATCGGATGCCCTATTCACTGTATCAATAAATGTTGGATCTTCTGAGTTGTCGCTCTCTTGCTTGGCGACCAAAAGTACCCGATTAGCCAAACGAGCAATAGCCGATGTATTATCCACCATTTTTTGAGGTTGTCTGTTTTTAATCGCTTCTTCACATAAGAAGCTGTGTTTTTTCATTTGCTCCTCTATAATAGATAGAACAATTATTATCCCTCGTTAATATATCGTGAATATCTATATTGAATTACCTGACGCTTTAATAAAATCAGCGGTATCAGTAGCTTCATCGCATAAATTTCGCATTTTGGTAACTGAGTCAGCATATTGTTGCCTCAGGTTTTCAAAATGCTCATCGGCTGCTTTAGATGTGGGATAATTCATACGAATACTACCGGCAGAAATTAGCTGGGGCGTCAAGCTTTCAACTTGTTGGGCTACACTGGATAGAGCTTCCGCCAATTTCTTGTTTCCACCACTGCCACCTAAAAATTACACATGAAAACGTGAGAGGATGCCAATTTTTAGCTTGATAAAGTGTTGTATTGTATGTAAAACTTTCCGCGTTATTTTATCATCCTCTATTATTAAATCTTTAACATTTACCATACACTTTTATATTTACTATACATTTACCATACGTTGTTTCTATACGTTGTAACTTTGTCTAATGATACAAGGGTCTATTAAAAAATTCTAGGTCTGATTTCTACATAGTTATGCTGCAATTCAATACATTTAGGCCAATAATATTCCAATTTTTTAATACCATTAGTATAATGCGATTTGTCACACTCTGCGAAATAAGCAGTTGTTATTTCATTTGGAATCAATCTTGATTCAGCGGGGCATTTCTTCAAGTTCGGAAAGCGGAAGTAATCGCTGGGAGCCAAATCCGGGCAATACGACGCATATGAAAACACTTCGAAGCGTAGGTCATGAAGATTTACACCAACAACCGTGATGTACGTGCAGGTGCATTGTCGTAGTGAAAGAACATTTTCTTTATCAGATATGGACGTTTAGTCTAAATAGCATCTACCATAAGAATCCCAGAAAATCATAGCCATAACTTTTTTGCAGATGGGACCTTTTCGCTTTCTGTGGCCAATTTTCACCTGCTTCCACGATTGTTAAGACTGCTTCTTTGTCTCTGGCGTGCAATGGTGAATCGCCGAAGAAATTCAGCAGAATCACGTTTAAATAAGTATAAACATTATAGAGAAGTGTTCAATCGAATGTATATTTGATCAACTGTTAACAAAAGCGGCACCTATCGAGCGGAAACTTTTTTCATACCCAAAACATCGTGTGGTAAACACGGCCTACTAAGCACTCATGATCTTCAATGAATGCAAGGTCACATATAAATTGACGCTCATTTTTTAATTGTTGAAAAAGAAAGAGAAGAATCTTTTAGAGTGGAATCTAACTCTTTTTATATGTCCGTAGAGATTAAACCCCTTAAAACAAAGTACCTTTAATAATCGCCATAAGTAATGTAACATCAAAGGCCCGCGCCTGAAACCTCGCAGTATGCCATCCAATGAATTATATTTGAAACTATCAGTCATGTGGTCGTACTGGCACCATCTCTGTATCAGACCGAGAACATTTCTAACGACCCTTGCACATTTACACCCTTGTATAGTTAAACATTATCCTTCCTTGCAATCTCTTGGAAAACCACAATGTATACATTTACCACTACGACAAAAAGATTATAACAATTATGATTGCTTACCTGCAGCTACCATTCTTGCAGTTTTCACAGCTCTATTACTAAAATTTTGTAAATTAGCTGCCTTGTCTGAGAAATTTTGATCCCGACCAGGTGTTCCTTCTGGTGCCAACGCAGCCTCGGTAAATTGTTTCAGAGGAGTCACAATATCTATAAAATCTTCAACAACTCTATTTGTTACAGCTTGGCTAATTTTTTCTTTCAGTTCATGTAGCTTTTGGGATAACCTGCAATTAAAATCATCTTGTAATTGCAGTGCTCTCAGAATATGGAATGTTAAAACTAATTACTTTCTGGCGATTTCTTGGGCTTGGGGGCTGTTTCCTTTTCCTTGGGCACACAAATCAGCAAGTTGTCTGGATAGTCCATCGACTTCATCGCAGAGTTGTAGAATTTCAGCTTTTTGTACCCCAGGAAGTCCATCTGCAACCTATATAAATGACAAACATTTAATGATATATTTTACAATATTGGCCAAATATTTTCAAAAAAGTACCTTTCTGCCTTCTTCAACTATGGCATTGATAGCCCTTTGTCCTAAGCCTTTATCATCTTGCCCTGGATTAGATAACCATTTTCTAGCTTGCTCCAAACTATGAAAAAGAAAATTATAAATATTGAGTTGCCTACTCTTGATATGAAAATTTGACTCAAAGAGATTTCCTCACAAATCACACATGTTGCTTCTTTCTTTTGTTCAAAAAAAGGGATTAAAGTTGTTTAGGAATTTGAAGTATATAAACTATATGATAAAAACATTTTCCTGTCTGTAAGAGATGAAATGCAAAGTTCCATTTAAGCACTTGTGAGATGCTTCCCAAGCTGGTAATCCAAAAAATTCTTTCAAAATTTAGTGGTGAGGGAGAGGTCATAGGAGTCAGTCAACCACCTCAAACAAGCTCAAAAATTGAACAGCATCGGCAAAACATAATGATGGTGAGATTACAAGAGATTAGCTCTTTCAGGAAAGTGATGTCAGAAGCTCCAACAATCAATTTCAATGTTCCTACACATTTAGGCCTATTTACCATACTTGGTACTACATTTTCACCACATCAATGCTAAATCACATGCATCATTGATTCTTCGTCTTCTTCTTCCCGTGATGTTAAAGCCCGTCATTCAACTCCTGCAACCTTCGCGTCCATCCAGATCGATCTCCAACAGCTGCCTTTTTTTTGTCAGTTTTTCATTGTTCTTTATCCAGTAGTTCTTCAGCATTTGTTCTTACATTATCCTGCTACCGTGTCTTTCTCACACAGACTACAATATCCAGATCTTTGTATAACTGCTTGAGTTTGAAGTTATACCTAATCCACCAATTTCCATTATCATTCACAGCACCTAAAATTCCATGTTTTCCATTTTTTTTTTCAAATACTACAAGCAATAATGCATTTTCAAATATTGCAAGCATTTATTCTGTTTTCTTTCCAAGGTTTCCATCTCGCAGTTATAAGTGACTATTGAGCGAATGAGTATCAATATATTGATTTTAGTGTCCCTTTATAGGAGTTTAGATAAAAAAAACAGAGTACAGAGTGCAGGGAATAAGAAGTTTTGTTGCACTTCATAATACGATACGATTTTTAATGTCTCACGTGATGTTGTTTTCACCTAGTTTGCTTCCGAAGATTCAGTATATTTATTCACAACTTCGATGTTGTCATCGTCGATTATCCAGTTCTGATCTCTTTTTAAATTAGTTCTTTTTTCCATCATCTTAGTTTTGTCTATATTTATTTCTAAATCCGCTCTTCTGGCTTTTACCTTTATTTCATCATAAGCGTCTCTTAATGATCTTTTCGATCCTGTTAATATGTTTAGGTCACCTACACACCCTGTACACCCTATATCTATATTTATCACTGTTCCATTTAAGTCTATATCAGTTTCGCTGATGACTTTGTTCAATACTATGTTAAACATAACACGATATATTTTGTCGTAGTGTGTTTTTGGGTTTTTTTCTACTTTTTTAAAGTTAAAGCTTAGATGGTGTTCCTATTTCCTCTATGGCCTTGTATATTACTGTTCTTTGCATCATTTTTATCGTTTCAACATTTTCTTGGTAATAAATGGTTCGAAAGTGAGAACGCTATCGAAACATAACGTAATTTTTTTTTCATTATAACACCATCATTTTTGATAACAAGACAAATGTTCTGTAGTGTCAAAATAAGAATTGACTCGGGAAAAATTAAAAAAAAAACCTGAAGGTTAGATTGAAACTGGTTAATAACATATGAAAAATTTATTATGCCGCAACTGTTATGAAAATAAAAGCGAGGTAAAAACACATCCACTCACTTCTATTCTTGGATATATATGGTGCGCGTGTTGTGTATAGCATTTACAATTAAAGCATATACAACAAACAGCAGATACTATCGAAACAATGTGACGATAACATAAAAGTTAAAAGGCAGACTGTAAACAAAGCACGTTCAACAAGCAAATGTTTTTAGAACATTTACTGTAATATCCTTAAGATATCTTTTATATGAAGGGAAAATGTATGCTCTATATTATGTAGGAACTATTAAAACCTGTTGGTGAAGATGAAGTTTAAAAAGTTTTATAATAGTTAGATTAGTGAATTTACCAAATTTACCTGAGAGATTTTCCACTAAACGCCAAATCATTTTTTTTAACTTACCAACGCGCGTTTAGCGAACTATGTTAGCATCATAAGGAAATGATTCAATCTAAATCATCTCCTGATGATGTTATCATGGTTAACGAAAAGCACATCGAGAAGTTTTAAAAAAGTGATTTGAAGTTTCGTTTTTCATATAAAAAGTTTCAATAGAATAACTGAGTTAGTGAATTTGATAACATTTTTTTTTATTCCATGAACAAATTCGAAAAAAAATATGAATTATAAACATTGGTTTACAATGACTCATGTTATCAACAAATTGTTTCTATTATAAATGGCTGCGATGGTTTTGAATAGAAAACAAATATATATCGGTATATTTTTGCAAACCGACATGTTTACAATCAAACTGAATAAGGATTTTGATCATCTGGAATCAGATGAGGATATTAAACACAGGTTTATTTTTGTGGATCTTTCTGATGCAACTGGTCAAGTTTAATAATACGTACCGTCCTTGTACTGTGTGTGCAGTTTGCTGTAATCCAGTTTTATCCACATTAATAATAGCATTATTTACAGCTTGCTGCAGTTCTCCTAACTTTTCTCTGATTCCTAAAAAAACATATAATTTGAAAAGTTTCTTAAACTAAAAAAAAAATTACCCCTAGCCAATGATTCTGCTTGTGGCGTCGCCCCTTTGCCATCTTGACGGAGTTCACAAAGGGCATCAGTCATTGTATGTAAATCAGAACAGATCTTGTTAATATTATGGCGATCTTGAGGCAAACATCTTTCGGCAACTTTTTGGGCATCTTCGATGATCTGACGAAGTGATTTTTCACCGACACCCCCTCTAACAGCATTGGGATCCTATAATATCAATTATATTTGTTAATCTAGAATTTTATATCGGATCTTTGGTACATACCAAGAGCCAATCGTTGGCTGCGTTCAATCGATTTTGAATAGCATTTTGAAGCTTTTTCAATACAGTGAGATTGTCTAAATCGCTCTGTTCCTCATCATAACTGGTCAATTGCAAAACTCTATAAATGAAAAATATCTATGTAGACTTGTCTATTATAAAATGATGTCTGCCTAATGCAACTATGTTTTGAGTATAACTGATTATCAAAATGTTAGACACACCAAATATGTTTTAAAAATTTTTAATACAATTAAGTTTTAGTATTCTTTTTCTTAGTGTTCAGAATATACCATGTGTGGCGGTTAATGATTCTTAATTTTTTAAAGAGATGGGGCTGGAAACAAGGGTCAGTTCACAGTCTAACATCTTGTCATTTTGTTGCTACGACAGTGTGTGAAAACTTATGGTGACAATGTCTCAATGCAAAACGTTTGTATGCATTGATTTAGACTATTCAAAAATGGTTATTTCGACTGGACAGACAAAGAATGCCTAGATCAACTTAAAAAATGTGAAGATGCTGAATTGCAAGCATTGTTGAAAGAAGACGATATGCAAAATGACTCAACAACAAATGATCGAGAGGTTAAATGCTGGTCACCGAATGATTTGTGATCGTCTACATGCCATGGAAAGATCCAAAAGGCAGGAAAATGGGTACCACAGCAGCTGAACGACAGAACCTGGTTTTGCTTTCTTGTCATGAAAGAAATACTTTTTTGCATCGAATCGTGACTGAGGATGAAAAATGGATATATTTCGAGAACCCAAAATGTAGAAAATCATGAGATCCAAGACAACCATCAATCGCAAGACTGAATCGGTTTGGAAAGAAGACAATGTTGTGTATTTGGTGGGATCAGAAGAGTGTCGTGTACCACGAGCTGTTCATGTTTCTGGTGTAACAGTTTATACCGTTCGCTACCGTCAACAAATGATCAATTTGAACCATGCATTGATCGAAAAGCGACCATAATGGGCTACAAGACATGAAAAAGTCATTTTGCAGCACGACAACGCCCCATCACACACAGCGAAAGCGGTCAAACATCATTTCTATACTTGGCTGGAAACTCGTGCCCCACCCGCAATCACCAAACTTGGTTCGTTCTGATCATCACTTGTTTTCATCGATGTCTCATGCACTTTCCATGAAACATTTCAACAATTACAGAAACGTCGAGAAATGGATTGGACCACCTCAAAAGAGGTACGGTTTTTCTGGAGGGCATCCACAAATTACCAGAGAGATGGGAAAAATGTGCAGCTAAAGATGGCGCTTAGTTTGAATTAACCATTTTGTACCTTTCTCCCAAATTAAACGTGTTTTTTAAAGAAAAACTAAGAATCATTAACTGGTAAACCAGCCCCACCTGGTAAAGCAATTATTAGTAAATATTAATTTTTTTTAAACGAATGTTGACACAAGTATATATTTAAGATTTTTTTATCCTCTGGAGGTTTTATCACAATTTTTCAGTTTAGTTTAATTATTCATCAGTTTAATCTTGTGGATTTGTATGGAAACAATTAAAAATAGCCCTAAGTTAAGCGACGTTGATCACGATGGTGATTTGGATGGGTCTTAAGATAGGCCACCAAAGAAACCTCCCAATACTTAGCGGTATTAGAGATATCCGATTTAAACAAAAATTAACAATTTATAATTTATGGGTTTTTTCGGAAGAAAACAATAAATTTGTTCGTTACACGCAAACGGGATGAATTGTAGGGGTATAAGCCGTCAATTAAAATGAGGTTTTTCCTCAGTTGCCAAATTGATTCGATTCGACGAGACATACGGAACTCATCGTTCAACTGGCAGGCCACCTACTCAGTCAAGAAAATAAAAAAAGGCTCCTTCTGAGAACTGTATCGAATTATTGTAAAACTGCAAGAGCAATTACTGAGGAAGCTAAAGTACCAACAAGGGTCAAGAATGTCGTAAGATTATAAAAAAAGCCTGCAAATATTATAAGAAAAAAATTGAAACCAACATTAAATACACGCTATAGATTAGCCCGAATGGCTTTCGCTGAAAAGATCATAAAAATACATTTTAAATTATATATATTTGTAAGTTTTACCTAATAATTTCATTGATTTCATCTGTCATTCTTTGTGCTAAGTAGTTTCTGTTTTCGGCGGCTTCCTCTGCACCTTTTCCACCTTGTGACACGATATGAATGTAGATTTTCATAGAGCATATAAGAATAGGCGCCAGGGTCTTTACTTGGTCTAAACATCTTATCAAAATTTCTGAATGCACCTGAAATAAAGCAGTAAATAGACACGTTTTTTTAAGCATGACCTTAATTTTTTATTAAAATATATTTATTTAAGACATAAAAATATTCAATGTAAAGTAGCATTAACACATCGGTCAATAAGTCCCCGGTCTGACAAATAAAATACTTTTTTTTGCAAATTTCGACTCTATTTATTAATACATCTTTTTGATAGAACGACCAACAGCGCTATATAATATTCGCTATTGATGGTTTTACCTTTCTCGAGAAAATCAATATAACATGCGCATTCCAAAATACAGAGGCCATAATCTTGCCTGCCAATGATTGTGTTTTTGCGGTGCGCTATCAAGTTTTGCTTCAGGCTTGGGTACAGTGCGACGGAAACTTGCACAAAATTTCAACAGACTTAGGGAAAAAGTATTTGGTCAAGGGCTCAGGTTATCAGGTGGTTTAAGATGAACCTCGTAGCGGAAGGTTAAATGGTAACCAGCATTTTTACTGAGAAGTTTCGAAACGCTTCAAAAAAGGTTATTCATGTGAAACTGAACATCAAGAAAACCTGGATACTGCATCATGCGAATGCGCCCTGCCACATAACGATTTCTATTAGCGAATTTTTGGAAAGTAAGAACATCACTGTAACTTCGCAACACTCCGCAGTTGCCGCAGTTCTTGTGACTTTTTCCTTTCCCAAGCATGAAAATTCACCTCATAGGACACCACGTATTGAAGTGTCAGTAGATGTTGACCTACCTCTCCTCCGAAAATAAAGCCAACCGTGTTGCCAGATCTAACGCTACACCATCAGTCTCATTACTTTATTTACACACCTCGTATAGCGGCTTTCAATTCTTCCGGTGTCGTCTAGCGGTCTTCAGCCTTACCTTCATACAAGCGTGATTTTATATACCAAGTTTCAAAAAGAAAAATTGCACATTGGAAAGATCTGGCGACTTAGGTGAATTAGGGAATGCAGCTCGAAACAATGGTCATGGAAGCTCTGGCTGTATATGCAGTGGCCCATATTGTTGAAATAACACATCCCCCTGTTAATTCCTCGTCTCCAAAGTTCTGGTTACGAGGTAAGCTTGCCAAATTGCCAAAATTTCGGACTTGCAAATACTACACTGCACCGTTGTTTTTGAATTGTTTGTTTAGTGGTCTATGTTGAAATTCACGGAGATTTTCTAAGGCTCGAAATCAACAGTTTTGTTTATTAATTACCCCATTAAAATAGAAATGAGCTTCATCGCTCATGATGATGGTCAAACAGTTATTTATGTGAATCCATCCGAAAGAAAAATTCAGATTTGCAACAAAACAATTTATGGTTTTTGCATTACAATAACGCACTATTGCACACCGCAATAATTACCCTTCGTCAATGTTTCGTTAAACATCACAAATTCCGTTCCACAAGCACCATATTCACCAGATATTATACCCTGTGACTTTTGCATGAACCTCGATTGAAGAAACCACTTCATGGACGCTATGTTGAGTCAACAGAAGCCATGTAAGAGAGTTCGCTGGCCACTTTGAAGCAAATACCAGAAGTCGAGTATAAAAATTGTCTCGAAGACACGTACTGCTTTTCTTGTTCAATCAAAAGAAAAACGCGAGTGAGAGCCGTCGTGTACTTGTGAAAACTTACGGTGACAATGTCCCAACGCAAGACGCTTGTGGACATTATTTTAGACGACAAAGAACGCCCAGATCAACCGTTGCCGAAGTGCAAGCATTGTTGGAAGAAGACGACATGCAAACTCAACAACAAATAGCAGAGATTAAATATTGCTCGCCAAACCATTTGTGATCGCCTGCACGCTATGGGAAAGATCCAGAAGGCAGGAAAATGGGTGGTATCCGGTTCAAGCAGAACGACAGCCAGATGGAAAAGCGAAAAACTGTGTGCGAAGTTTAGCTTTCTCGATATGAAAGAAAGACTTTTTGCACCGGATCGTAACTGGAGGTCATATATATATATATATATATATATATATATATATATATATATATATATATATATATATATATATATATATATATATATATGACCTGGACCTGACCTGGACCTGGTGAAACCTGGACACTCACATCGCACTCAATTCAAAAACTTCGGATAGCACAGTAAGACGAGACAGAAAGTCCTGCGCATGGATCAGGGAACAAACGAAAGTTTGTGACATCATTGGAAGAGTAAAGCAATTGAAATGAAGATGGGCATGCCATATAGCAAGACGATGGGATGACAGATGGACCAAGGCAATATATATATATATATATATATATATATATATATATATATATATATATATATATATATATATATATATATATATATATATATATATATATATATATATATATATATATATATATATATATATATATATTTATATATATTTATATATATATATATATATATATATATATATATATATATATATATATATATATATATATATATATATATATATATATTTATATATATTTATATATATATATATATATATATATATATATATATATATATATATATATATATATATATATATATATATATATATATATATATATATAAGTCCCATTAAGGTGTCCCATTAAGGATGGATCGCGGCCGTATCTTGAAAACTATTTATCCCACAGCTTTGGGGAAAAAAATATTATACTAAAACTGACCGTGAGAAATAAAACGACCGCAAGAGGGCGTGACGAGCTAAACATTTTTAAAAATCATTTTTTTGTGTATTTTCAAGTGTTAATCGAGTAAGAAAAAGTCTCAGTTATAATTAGCAAACTGTCTCCTACAACTTTGTTTTATGACATTTTGTCGTAACATCGCGAATAAAGAAGTGGGGGGGGAGTTTTACCTATTTAGATAAAAAGTCGTCTAATGTCCGTTTGCCTAAAACGGATTTCCTCAATTTGGATTCATTTAAAAGGCAATTGCTGGGACAATCAGATAATCTGGGAGATACATTATTTAGTTCATAAATGAAACTGCGAGGTGGCGTTACATTCAACAATAGTTTTTTTGAAGTTTTGTTCAGTTTTTTCAAATGGAATGGTACAGCTTTTATTACATGGCTAGAAAGGTAATTTAAAGAGGAATCATCCAGTGAAAACCCGAAATCGATATCTCTGACATGTCAAGAGATATTTCGATTTTTCTGAAAAAAATCAGTTATTATTTCACTACTACCTGCATTAAGTTAAAAAAAATATTAACCTAATGTTTGCCTTCCTTCACACTTTACGAAAAATGTCATAAAACAAAGTTGTAGGAGACAGTTTGCTAATTATAACTGAGAATTTTTCTTACTCGGTTAACACTTGAAAATACACAAAAAAAATGATTTTTAAAAATGTTTAGCTCGCCACGCCCTCTTGCGGTCGTTTTAGAAGCTTAAAAATATTTTTGGTGAATTTCTCACAGTCAGTTTTAGCATAATATTTTTTTCCGCAAAGCTGTGGGATAAATAGTTTTCAAGATACGGCCGCGATCCATCCTTAATGGGACATATATATATATATATATATATATATATATATATATATATATATATATATATATATATATATATATATATATATATAAGTGTAAGACCGAATTGCTTTGGAAAGAACACAATGCTGTGCATTTGGTGGGATCAAAAGGGTGTCGTATACCATGAGCTTCGGACAGCAGGTGAAACGATTAATATCGTTTACTACCATCAACAAATGATCAACTGAACCCTTGCATTGATCGAAGAGCGACCAGAATGTCCATCCATCACACACAGCAAAAGCTGTCAGAAACTCTGGCCCCATCAGCCGTATACACCAGACTTGACCCCTTTCGACTACCACTTGTTTTCATCGATGTCTCATGCACTTTCCATGAAACACTTTAACAATTACGGAGATGTCGAAAAATGGCTTGATGATTGGACTATCTCAAAAGATGTACGGTTTTTCTGGGAGGGCATGCACAAATTGCCAGAGAGATGGAAAAAATGTGCAGCTAGAGATGGCGCATACTTTGAATAAAGAATTTTTTACCTTTCTCCCAAATTAAGAATTATTAACCGCCACATCCGGTGAGTATTATTGCAGTGAGAAGGGATTATTTAGAAGGGGACAAAAAGCCTTCTTCATTTTTGACCATAGTGGTATATGCAAAAAATAATCAGCGATTACTCATTAAAAAAACCTTATCCATTCATTTATATAATTTACACGTAATTAAAACTTTAACTAACAATGGTATTCATTATTTTTGGAATGTATTCGCATCTGACATAAATAAACACAGCTGGGTTTATTGCGAAATATATATACGATATTTTTTTGGGAAAACTACTACGTATGTCCGCATGAGTAATAAAACCATAAATTATTGCATGTACAGTTAAAAATAACCAATACTGATTGTATCCCAGGATTTTAGTGCCTATTAGAATTTTATGATATATTGTTTTCTAAAAATATTTGGCATGTTCAAAACAATGTCCATTTTCTAAGAATAATTTGTGAAATTCTTTTTTTTTTGTTCATATAACGATTATTATTAATGCCATTTATAAGTCTTAAATGATTAATACCAGGTGTCCAGAAATGTCGTTCATATTTAATTACGCCGTACAGTCCTGATTTGGCATGCAATGATTTCTTTTTGTTCCCGTCCGTGAAGGATAAACTTCGTGGTCAACGATTTTCGACGCCCAAAGAAGCGGTTGATGCGTTCAAAATTCATGTTTTGGAAATACCTCAACCGGAATGGAAAAAGTTCTATGAAAATTGGTTCAAACGTATGCAAAAGTGTATCGATCATCGCGGAGAATATTTTGAAAAACAATAAAACCATTTTCAATGATAAATATTTTTGCTATTTATTATTCCGGATAAATAAATAACAACCCTCGTATAACTCATTTATCTGAATATCTCAAGTGTCTCAATGTAAGGCATTTCAAAAATAAAAATTGAACGCTTTAAAAAGATGTTACAACAAAATATTTTTCACATTTTCATTGATTGTCATTTCATTGCTCATGATATTTCTGGAAAACTATATTAACTAAATTTTACATAGTATTGAGAAAATTACGTTGCTACAAAATGAACTACATGACGGATTCAATGATCTTTGTACCCATGAAAAATCATCTATTTTATTTCAAAATAAATTTAGGATTATTCCTGATGATGCTAGTGTAAATATGTAATTAGAATTGATAGATTTGCAACCAAACAATGCGCTAAAAACGTTATTTAAAATAAAAATCTGATATTCTTTGTTGGTAAAAAACTATACTATTATTAAGAATTTTGCAAGTTATTTCAATATTTGGGAACATATTAAATTGCGAGCAATACTTTTTCAGGATGAAACACATTAAATAAAAAATACGCCCAAAAATAAGAGATAATCACTTTCAAGATTTTTTAAAAATATGGTATAAAATATACATATATAAATAATATAAAAATGTACCTGATGTGTTAATTCTTTTTCTCTCGCACTAACTTCCCGTGACACCCTACTTAAACATGGACTTAAATCCCTAAGAAACTGAACCAATTCGTCCAAGGTTTCGATAACTTCAGCGACAGCTAAATAATCAAGAACTCTGTGGCACTCCCTAATAATTTTTCGAACTTCAGATTCGTCGAAACACAGCAGTAGTGCTGAAGTTGCCTAGAATAAAATAAAATATGTTATCATTTAGTTTAATGAATGTTAAGGACATTATTTACCTGCAGAATACCACCGCTGCCCTCTATTAATAGTTTTCTTGCTGGTGCTGAATACGGATCATCTTTCAATCGGCCACTGGCTTCTTCTAATAGTTTAGAGGATCTTTCAACTCTAACCAAGGCACCTGGCATGTCTTGTCGTAAAATGGGATCATCAGAACTGTTGATCGTGTCTCTTCCGACTTTGACCAAGTTGAATACTGCATTACTGACGCTTCTAACTGGTTGTTCCAAGTCAGGCATAGGGATTCCATCCTCAGCTTCCTCATGAAGAATAACTAACTTTGAAACCTGGAATTTAAATTAATGTGTTATTTATATTGAGTATGCAAATAAAATATGTAATAAATGAAATTGCTTCCTGTCAAAAAACATGGCTGAAGATAATAAGTTAAAGAGTTTAGTTTTGATAAGTGTTAAAACATTGTAATGGTGTTGTATCCTGATTCATGATACTATATAACTATTTTTTACAGGATTGTGCATACTTTCTGGGATAAGATTAAGGATATTTTGAAATAAATACAGCTGTTCTGACTGAACGTTCAGTTTTTTTTAAAAATATTAACATTGTCTCAGTGTACCGTAGAGTAGCAATTTATTATTAATAATATTTATAATTTCTATGCTTTTCGCCTACTGTTATTTAAATGTGTATCAATTAGAATTTAGAATTCAGAAACTATTTATATTAATGATTATTAATTTATAATTATATAATTACAATTTGCTTATGTTTTAAAATGTAGTTACAATATTCTAGTTAATTGAACAGTCGAATCAGGAATGTCCATTGAGAACCGTGTAATACAAGGGTCGTTTGGAAAGTTCTTGACCTGACAGAAATGGTGCAAGTATGACATGACATGATTGTGTTTAATTGCTTATTTTGTGGTGATCGAGTAAAGCAACACAATTGACATTTTTTGAAAAATGAATACATTTGAAGTTCGAACCGTTTCAAGGGATTTAATTCCCATGGACATACAAATTGAGGTAGATTCCATTCTAAAGAAGCTTTTCCTTTCGTTTTTAGGGGTAAAAAGTGGGCTTAAACAAGCTTACTGCAACTGTAAATATCTCGATAGACCCAGTTCTCTATATTTTACACGTATTTTGATTATGAAAAAGTTTTCCGCTTTGGGTGCCGCGTTTGTTAACAGTTGACTAAAGACGCAATCGAACGAACACTTCTCAAGAGTGTTTATACTTACTTAAACACGATTCTGTCGAGTCATCGTCTTCGACATTTTATAATAGTAGATAAAACATGGATTCATCACGCCAAAGATGAAGCAGCAATTCAATCAGTGGATAAGAGAAGGCAAAAATGTGTCAAAAATGCGAAAACGGTTTCATATTCTGGAAAAGTCATGGCTCCGGTATTCTCAAATTCTTTTAATGCCCTTGGCAAAACTTGACTACTTGGCAAAAAGCAGGATTATTACCAGGACTTTTGTTAGGTATTTATTATTTGACCAATTGAATGGTGCTATTTAGGCTATACGGCCACATATGGCCAAAATGAAAATGCTTTTCCACCACGATACGAACCACTTATTTTACAGAGCTGGACAAATCGCATTATAGTAAGGGTACTAAAAAGTTGGAACGTCGTTGGTTGTAATATATTAAAATGCAAGGTGACTACGTTGAAAAATATTGAAAAATTAAGGAGTTTACAGACCTAATGATCCAACCGTAATTTTTAGCTTGTGTGTCCGCTAAGAGTCCCGGTATGTCCTGTTCAAGAGTATAGAACCGTACAATCTATTAACGAAGTTCTTTGTAGGAACGTCGCGAATAACTCATGAATGCTAAGAAATTGGAGAATTTCGGCTTTTCGGCGAATTTGATTTTTTTCAAATGAATCAGGCTGCGTTTTTTGCCACAAGCAGAATTTTACAATTTTTTTGAAATATCTGAAACACTTGGGTGGTTGGAGAAATCGAGACTAAACTGGAGAACGTATAATATATTACAACAGCTCACTAAAGTTTAATAAACCAGGATTTTTATTTTTAGAGACAATTTGCTTAAACATGATACTTGCCTAATGTTAGATTTCTTTTACCTTTGCCACAAAGATCTTCAGATCTATCTTCAATTGAGCCTGTGTAGGACATTCTGAATTTGCCCAATTCCCTTAAACACTGGAAATCATAAACCATTAAGTTCAAGTAACTTAAGGTGAGATATTATAAAACCAAAAACATAAATTCGATATTTGGACAAAAGTGGATCTTGATTCAAAAATATTGTTTAGAGATATTTTGTATCTTCAGGGTTGAAAATTGTTTGAATGTGTAGACGAAGCTTTTTTCACGTATTTTGCAGAATACTTAAGACCCGGGACTAAAAGTTAGGACATCCCATATTTTTGCTTATTTTTACATTATTCTTCAATATTATTGATCTTTTCTTGTGTATTATAACACGATTTACTGTGAAATGGCAATTTTTATGAAATTAGGACAAAATGATAGGATACTTGTATATTTAGTAAATACAACATGTTTACCTTTCTTCAACCTGCAACTGGATTTTAATCCAGTTCTCTTTCTTCTATCGAAATGAAAAAAAATCATCATGGCCCATTTAAAATGTTTAACGCGTTGTGAGAAAAAGCCTTACATTTGCAAAATTATTTAATTTTGCGAATGTATAAGCGAAGAATGTCGATTTCGGAAATATCTCGATGAACAAGTAGGAGTTTACAGTAATTGCTAATTTGATTAAAGATCCTGAAAGCTACAGAAAGAAAAATATTACTGGAAGACCCTCTGTATTGACAGACAGACAAAAAGCGCAACCTTAGACGCCGCTTCTAAGGTAAGATTGTGCATAAAGCAGAACTGATTACATTAAAAACGTAAGAAGAGTTCTTCACTCTGCTTCGCATATTCAGAGGAAGATAATGAAGACTATCCCGCAGAGATACTAATAAGGAACATTGGAATTATTATTTATTTTCATTTATATTCAAAAATATTAATTATTATTAGTTAAATCATTCAGGATATCATTTTGTTATTCATGCGTATTAACAAGCACAATATATGGGCTTGTTTTGTATTTGGTTATATAATTGTTATCCAAACTGAAAGTTTACATGTAAATTAACATGCCATAACCTATCGTAGATCAGTGAAAATATAAATATTTATTTGTAGAAACAACATTTGATATTTATTCGGTATTTAATTTTAACACTTCAAAGTGGTTTTATACCCAAAGGTAATAAGCAACTGTTGCAACACTTAAGGCAAGGTAGCGAGTTGCCAAGCAACAAGGGATAGGGCGCTTACATTAAAGACCTAATATGTATAGGAACAGGTTCTGCATAACTAGAATAGTGGAATAATCTTAATTATTTCTTAAATTCTATAGCTTATCTCTAAAGTATCACAGCGTTTCAGTCTATGTGTCTTTTGTCTATTATCCACGAAGCCCTTGCACTTCAAGTCGCAATCGATACTTCGCACTCGCGCACTTGGCTTCTTCTAGCACAGGCTTTATTTTTAGATCGCGGTGTAAAGTTTGCTTTGTCACGAATCAGGAGCATCAGTAACTATTCTCAGGGATTTGGACTGCAATTTTTGAAGTATTTCTATATTGGATACACTCGCAGTACCCCACAGTTGTATGCCGTAACTCCATATGGGTTTCAAGATCACTTTGTAAATAGTTAACTTGTTAACCAACGATAGTTTGGATTTTTTACCTATTAATCATCTTTATTATTCACAAAAATGCGTTGTTTCCAGTTTAGTCTTGGGTCAAGTCTAATTCCAAGATATTTTGCCCAGTCTGCCTAGGGGAGTTGATGTCCATTAAGTGTTACACTCGGGCATAATTCCTTCCTTAACGTGAAAGTGACTTGCTGAGATTTTGCCTCGTTTATTTTTAGGCCCCATTTTTTACCCATTTTTCTATTTTATCAAAAGCTTCCTGAAGCTTCTCAGATACATATCTTGGTACCCTGATAATTGCCATAACCGTGGTATCATCTGCAAAGGTGGAAAATCTATAGACATGTTTGGTGTGGTTGGTAGGTCAGCAGTGAAGATTTGAAAAATTATGGGACACAAAATACTAGCTTGAGGTACTCCTGATTTTATCGAATATATATTAGTTATTTCTCCTTTATATTTGACAGCGAAGTATCTCTTCGTCAAGTATGATAACAATACCTGATAGTATAGTGTAGGAAATTTTGAGTTAAGTTTGTATAGTACGCCTGAGTAACATACCCTATCGAAGGCTTGTGAAATATACAAGAATGCAGCCGAGCAGTACTTTTTATATTCAAAAGCGTTATTAATAATTTTCACTAGCCTAGCACTTTAGATCGATTGTTGTGAGTCTTTCGCGAAATCCAAACTTGTGTTCTGGAATGATATTTAGTTCGTCAGCAGTGGCTTCAGTTTCTTTATTCTATTTGTCCTACTTTCCACTGTGACGGATAATTTTTGGATAAGGGCAATTAATGATTTTTCCGGTAATTATTTAACGACTTGCCCAGTTATAAGGTCAACTTCTGGACTCTTCTTTGGGTTGATGTTTCTATGAATCATAGCCTTAACTTCACTAATTTGCATGGCTTTAATGAGAAGTGCCATTTGGAATGGTGTTTCAAGGTATAAGGTTATTTCTTCCTGTTCATCAACCAAACCAAACCATATTTAAAACAACATACAGTTCAATAAGTTTCATGAAATAACAATTTTGAATGAGAAAAAAGTATTTGAATACCAACAACATTCTAAATATGGCCAAAAAAATTAGTATTTCATCGCCTCGGCATTGATACTACTATTTTTTTGTTATCACTTGATATATTTGTCAATTTTCAGAGTAATACCGTTTTAAAGCATTTTTATTAGTATACTTGGTTCTCGTCAGTCTTTGATGAACTAAATGCCATACGTTTTCAACAGAATTAATACCGCGTGAATTGAGGAAGTGTAATCAACCTTCTTCTAAAATTGCAGCTATTCTTTCGTAACCCTCACATCTTGCTGCAAGTAATTGTCTTACTGGAATCTGAAGTCATCCCTGGTAGCTATTTTCAATGCGCTTTCGAACAAATTGTTTCCAAATATTTCCATATAGTTTCAAGTATTTAGAGTCCGACCAAAAATTATTACATTTCCAGTACCAGTCCAAGACATACACCACCAAACCATTACATTTCCATCACCTTGTTTCACTGTGGGAATGATTTTCGCGAATCTAACATCGTCTTATTTTTTATCACACTTATTATTTCTTCACACACTTCTTTGGTGACCGGAACCAAATAAACAAAACTTCATAAATCTAATTTATTTTCATAAATCTAACGGTACTTTTTAGCTAGCGGGGAGTTTAACGAAGAGTTTCTTCCAGGCATTACACTTCCGAAATATCCTCTATATTCGAAATTATGTAAATAATATATTACAGTTCTAGGCGTCCAAAACAAGAAGCAATATCGTTGCACATTTATTCACTTGAAATGCAGTCAGTTTTCTTTGAATTCTAGTTGACAGTGCTTTTGGTCGCCCTTTTTTATTTTCGTTTTCAATGTTGCCAGTACGTTCATGTTTTTTTTCACCATGTAATGTACTGTAAATAAATTAAGCTTATATTTTTGGCAATTTGCCACAAATTCATACCATTTATTTCATTCTGCCATTTCCAAAGGTAGCGCTCACTTACAACTGGTCACTTTACAACTGGTTAAGATGTATTAAATTTGTTTATTTTTGTATACTGAAGTTTATTACCTCTAAAGCAGATTAAATTAACAAAACCAACTGTTCAAATACTTTTCCTATGAAAAATATGTACTTTAATAAATATTTAAATAAACTTTCTATTCTGATTTAATTATGGTATAGTTTTGTTGAAAATCATTTGTAATTTGTGTCGATATTACGTTGCAAAATGAAATGCAGTTAAAAAGATAAAAATCGGTTCGTTTAAATACTTTTTCCCCCACTGTAGTTTCACGTTAAAAGTATTATTTTATGCATTTGTACAAATAACAATATTTTTTAATATATAGTCAATTGTAACGATACGACAAAAGAATGAAAGGATTTTTTGTTTGTTTGAATAACATATATAATATAGAAATAGATATACATATCTCCCTGATATTAACTGGGATGGCTTAACTAGAATTGCTCTAACTGGGCGGCTAGTTGGGTACATGAGTTTGACGAGCATGGTGGTGGCCTCCAAGCATTGCAACTTTAACTACCTGGAAATAAAAGTAACCCTGAACACTCCGAATCCATCAAACTATTCTCTGTTTACTGTCTGTTACTTTAAATTTATCAGATCGATACAAATCACATTTTAATACTAGACTGTTCACACTTTTAACGAGAGATACTTTTTATAACCTCAGTTATAATGCATGATAGCAATCAACATGTATTCACATAGAGACTCTCTACATAACTCAAACCATGATACTATCTAACATACTATGATATGAACGATACTATGATACTATGCTAACAGACCTTCTAAACAAACGACATACCTATCGTTTTATTTGAGATGAAACCGATGTCTTAAAAATAAATACTAAACAAAAATATTTCTTACACAACCAAAAGTAAATATGTGTTCCTCTTTACGTATTTACTTAATAGGACGAACAAATCACTGCCGGTTTTTCAAATTGTGGTATCACATTGATACAGTCACTCTTTTTCAACGTTAAGTTTGCTCGAACTTGTTTATCACACAATCATCTTATATCTATCTTCATACGAGGGCTTGTAAAAAAGCATTCGGCCAAACAAAGAAAACATTTTTGATTTTTGAGAATTATTTTACAACATAGTCACTTTGCAACACACACCCGTACAAGCGTACACGTGCACACATCGCGTAGGTACACATGCACATACGCGTACACGTGCACACACTCGCTCACAAGGCGCGCGCAAGGTATCCACACTCACACAACGTGGTATTTTTGTAATTTTTTTTAATAAAATATTTCATTACTAGGATGTAATAAATTGCGTTTTGCGTTTTTACTTTTGTTTTTAAATAAACGATTATGTCTTACTCCGCAGGTTTAAGCCAACTTCAACTTTTTGCTCTGACAAATACCCGTTCTTCAGTATTAAAGTGATTCTACTGTAAAATATTTAGTCGACGCTTTTTAATAAAAACGTTAAAATCAAAAGAAACGTTGGTTCCTGACAGTAGTGCGATAAATTCATAATTCTACTCTGCTCAACTTGAGAGAGTACAAGCTGCTCTGGCTGAAAAAAATCAGCTTTGGACAACCGTAAAAAAGTCCCCCTTCAGTAAGACAAAGCAAGACCACACACTTCATATCTGACCACCTCAAAAATTAATTAATTGGTCTTTCTGGTCCACCCTGTGCTTGAATATGTTTATACAGTTTCTTATATAACTATATGTTTCTAATAAAATTTACCAAATTCATGTCGGAACAATAGTCTTGGGAGTGTACAGTTGACATAACATGTCTTTCAAATAGAGGGGTTTTTTAATTCTTGAACAAAACACAGATGGCCTTGTCAATTTGGCTAGGTCTAGTCTCATTTCAGAAGTGTAATGTATGACATTTATAAAAATGAAGTCGTACACAATACAACGCGTTAAAATAGTTGAATTATTTTATGAAATGGGAGTTCAGTGAAAAGTGTTTTTAGAAAATTACGTGATATTTACGGTTTGCAAAATCGTCCATCTGAAAGCACTATCAATGAATGAATGAATGAATGAATAATGCTTTATTGTCCAACAGGCTACTACCCAATAAAAAGACAATTTAAAAATATTTATATAAAAATTAAAAATTAATTCTAAGATCATTACAGCGGGGACTCTGTAACTAATCTTGATTTTAACGGTGATTTTAACGCCAGAATTAAAACAACAAAAACTGACGAAAATGCAACGGGCCCATATGGAACTGGTGAGCGAAACAATAGAGGTGACAGATTGGTTGATTTTGCTGAAGGGCAAGAACTATATATTATGAATTCGTTCTATAAGAAAAATATCAACAGAAAATGGACATGGAAAAGTCCATCTGGACTTACAAGTGGAATTGGTTACATCATGACCAACGATAAAACAATATTTTGCAATTGTACTGTCCTTAACAATTTTAATGTTGGAAGTGACCACCGAATGGTAGGAGCAAAAGTTAAAATTAACTGTCGAAGAGAACGCGAAAAAATAGTAAGATCAAAGAAGGGAAGAGTGGATTCTGAGAAAGTGATGGAGAGAGGAAGCGATTTTGAGATTGCTATGTCAAACCGGTTTGCTGTATTACAAGATCCGGAGGGGGTGGAAATATCAGTTCAATATGAAGAAATCGCCAACAATGTGCTTCAAATGGCTGCTTCAATAGCACCAGAAGAAAAATGTCTCAAACAACAAAAATATCCATTGACACCATCGATTTAATGAAGAAACGGCGGGCAATAAGAAATGCAGGTAGTCCTTTTGGCAGGGTTGAGTACACTGAGCTCTGCAAAACTATAAGAAAACGTATCAGAGAGAACACTAACCGATTCAACAATGCAGCTAGTGCAAAAAACCCTGGAAGAAAACAAATGAATTAAAAAGGCTAAACAGAAACTGAGAAACAAAAGAAAGCAAATATATGGCTTAAGGCGTGAGGATGGCACAGTGTGCAGGCCGTGTACACAAATGTTAGAGGTTGCCAGAAAATTTTATTCCCAGTTATATGAAGATCAGAATCAATCAAATACAACAATACCCATGGAAGAACAAATGCCAGATATCCTAGTGAAGGAATTAACAAATGTTATAGAATCGATGAAAAACGGCAAGGATCCAGGAAAGGACAGTGTAACTGTCGAAATGTTAAAAGCTGGTGGTCGGACGTTACATAAAACACTGGCAAAATTATACTCAAAATGTCTCAAAGAACAAAAAGTACCTAACTTATGGAAAAATGCAGAAGTGGTCCTTTTACATAAAAAAGGAGCACAGAAAGATTTAAAAAACTACCGTCCAATAAGTCTCCTATCAGTAATGTACAAAGTTTTCACTAAGATAATTTCTAAAAGAATATTAAAAAAAATTAATGACGCACAACCAAGAGAACAAGCAGGATTCAGAAGTAGATTCAATACAATGGATCACATCCAGGTTGTACAGCAGGTCATAGAAAGGCACAACGAATACACCATGTCACTGTGCTTGGCTTTTATCGACTACGAAAAAGCATTTGACTCCATCTCAAAGCATGCGATAATGGATGCACTACTTAGCCAAGGGGTAGATAAAGCATATGTAAATCTATTAGAATCGATATAGCTGGATATATCGATATCGATATATCGATGGAGCTACAGCCACAATTTACCTTGATGATCTTAAAATGGGTATTAATGTACAACGAGGTGTACGGCAAGGCGATGCAATAGCGCCTATTCTTTTCTCGGCTGGCCTTGAAGAAGTATTCCGTAAACTGGATTGGGAACAGGATGGTGTAAAGATCAATGGTGCAAACTTAAACCATCTTAGATTTGCAGATGATATCGTTCTCCTTTCACAAGACCCAGAGGAGCTGCAAAGGCGCATACAAGAACTGCAAAGGGCTGACGATCCACTGCAGGGTGAAGGCCTCTTCAACATGCTTCCAACTTTCCCGGTCCTGGGCTTTCCTCTGCCACTCTGGTCCAATATACTTAACGATGTCATAAAAATAATAAATACAAAATAAACCTGAAAAAGAGTCAGGTTATGTTCAATAACTTCGCTCATGACACAAGAAGTTCAGTTTTAGGAAGGGATTTGAAGATTGTGGGCGGCTTTATATATCTTGGGTAGAGGATATTCAATGGCGTGTTAAATGTGACTGGCAGGCTCAACATAGTGTTTAAGAGCAGACTCCCACTTTGCCTGAAAAGAAAAGTCTTCAATCAGTGCGTTCTACCCGTCATGACATACGGAAGTGAATCCTGGACACTCACATCGCAATCAATTCAAAAACTTCGAGTAGCACAGAGGGGAATGGAAAGATGTATGCTTGGCATTACAAGACGAGACAGAAAGTCCTGCGCATGGATCAGGGAACAAACAAAAGTCTGTGACATTGACATCATTGGAAGAGTAAAGCAATTGAAATGGATGGCAATGAAGAGTAATGGCAATTGGACAGGCAATTGAAGAGTAATGGCAATTGGACAGGCCATATAGCGAGGCGATGGGACGACAGATGGACCAAGGAAAACCTGGAGTAGATACCGCTTGATCGCAAACGTCCGCGAAGAAGATCGAAAGCACGATGGATTGATGACATCGTTAAGTATATTGGACCCAAGTCCAATATACTTAACCCGAGAGCAGAGGAAAGCCCAGGATCGTGAAAGTTGGAAGCATGCTGAAGAAGCCTGCAGTGGAGCCTGATCATCCTGCAGTGGATCGACACGGGCTGATGATGATGATAATGAGTTTATATAGTTATGAGTAATATAGTTTATTGCATTATGCTTGAGAGAAAAAGTATTTTTTTTGCATTTGGTAATATTCAGTGGAAGCCTGTTACAAGCACACCAATCGGTCAAGAGATGCAGGTCACCCTGTAATAGAGAGCAGTCATGTGGCGATAGAACTGGCATAAAGAGTTTAAAGTCGTCCACAAATAAAAGAGTGTTGCACGTTAGCGTGGAAGAAATAGCGTTGACAAAGACGGAAAAAATCAAAGGGGCAAGGATGCTGCTTTGGGGTGCACCACTAATTGCAATGAAAATGTGAGAACTATGACTATTAAATTCAACATGTTGTGCCGTGTTTGTAAGGTAAGATTTAAAGAACGAAATTGTACTGCCATCAAAGCCTAATCTGCTCATCTTTTACAGTACAAATCCATGGTCAAGTATATCGAATGCTTTCTAGAAATAAGTGTATATTGTGTCAACCTGACATTTACTTTCTATTGATTTGTATATAAATTGAAGGAAGCATGTTAGGCTGGTAATTGTGGATCTGCCTTGACAGAACCAATGTTGTTCAGGTATGACCAAATGTTTAATTTTAAAAAAGATTTGATTGTAAATACAGGTTTCAAAAACTTTAGCAAAGTTGTACAGGATTGATATGGGGCGATAGTTAGTGACAATGTGCCGCGTTGCTTGTTTTGTGAACATGACTAATCTTGGAGGATTTCCATGAGCTAGAAAACGTGCTTGTTTGCAGTGGTTCGGTCAAAATGATAGACCCGTCCTTAACAAGAAAAGCTGGGATTTTGTTAGGACTAGGTGTGAGTTTATTCTCTAACTTTTTAATGGCAACTTTTATGTCAGTAACGTTAAGAAGCTGCAGCGTGTAGGATTAATTTGCGAATGTATCATTATCAGTTGAGGTAGGAAAGTCCGTAGAGGAAATAAAAACCCTAGGATTGTATTTTATTAATGTAGTTTTGGTAGGCTTGAAAGCCAATGGATCATTCAATATGTCAAGCATCTGTCAATTGGATCAAAGAACAAACAGATGATTTTTTCAAGATGAAGCACATTTTGAAATTGATGGCTATGTTAATAAACAAAATTGCCGCATTTGGGGTTCGAAAAGCCCCAATTGTTTTAAGAGAAACCTTCACATCTTAAACGAGTTACTGTTTGGTGTGTATTATGGTGAAAACGTGTGGGTATTTCTTTCAGAACGCTGCTTATGTAGCTGTAAATGTGAATGGTGTTCAATATATTGAGATGCTAACTGGATTTTTGTGGATTGAATTGAATAATATTGATCTGGATGAGATGTGGTTCCAACAAGACGGCGCTACATCTTACTCTGCTAATAAAACAATTGATTTATTGAGAGAAAAATTTCCTGGACAAGTTATTGTAAGAAACGGTATGTCTTTGATTATTAATATTTTTTGATTAAATTATCCAATTTAGTTTTTTTTATTTAAAACTCAATCAGTATAGGAAAATATCTATAGAATATTCCAAAAAATAATAATATAATATGGATACCTAATACCATCAACAAAATCAGCAAAAATAAAAAAAAAAATGTTAAAATGAGGTGTTCTATTCAAACTATTACATCTAGGCGAAATTAATAGATAAAAACTTCTTCCAATGGCATTTGGAAGGGAATGTACTTTCTTAATGTACTTTCAGATACTTATTACATAATTTAGCTTTATTTTAAAAAATATATTTATTTAGTTAGGTAAAATTTTCTGGTATGATGCTCTTCAAAAACCGATTCGGTCTCGCTTTCACTCTTTTTGTCGTTCAAAATATCAGCTGCCTCATATAACGCTTCTACTTCAGACACACAGCTAGTACGAGACGCTTATTCATTCTGAGCTAAATAGAAAATGAAAGAAACCGATAAATAAATGTTAAAAAATTAACTATATAACTTAAAAAATACTATAGAAAATATAATATTTATGATTTACTTACCACAAACTGTGCCAAGATCGAAAAAAAACACAGTATTTGTGCAAAAAGGTTTTTTAACGATTTTTATTTATTGACAAAACACTGACACAACAACAGCACCGGGTGGCGTATACCCATAAACTCACTACAGTTACTTATATTTTTGTTAGTATTCACATCTTACGATGACTATGGTGGGAATAGTAATTTTTTCCCTCGCTCAAAATTATCCCTTCAACTTGACCATTTATAAGGGAAAAACACTTTTAATTCACTCCTGGGTATCCCTTATCCAGGGCTTCTCTTGATGGTTAAAACGAAACTTGATTGAAACAAAGTGTGTCTCCAAAAACGTCGATTCGACGACTTGATGCATAATTGGGCATTTCTTCAAGCAGTTTACGAATTTGATAGATGATTTGCATATGTTTCCCTATAAAATTCAAATTGTTCAAGATCTATTACGTACAGATAATAATAAACAAATAAAATATAGTATTTCTGATTTGATGACTGCAGAAGATTTCTGAAGGAAAACGTTTACCTAAATCAACCCCAAACTATATATTAACTCAAGAATAAAATACGTGTTGAAATCGCTGCATTAACACAAGATATGTTGATAAAAGTTATGGAAATAATTCATAATTTTCAAAACTTAATTAACACAAAATTTATAGCCGAAATAAAAATATTATAGAAAAAAATACTCGTCGTGTTTTTTTTTTCTTATTATTAATTAAAATGATAGCGTGATACTTGCCCCACCTGTTTTAACAAAAACTTTTATATTCACGTTTGCTGCGAAACTCCTTTAGGCGGGCGAAATTTAGGGTGTAGAGAATTTACCTAGTTTCCAAATTTATTAAAAATAGAGGAACACGACGAAGACTTACTTTAGGAAGAGGAACGCTTTAGAAAAATCTCCAAAATTACAAAAATAAATGATTTGAGAAATTGTACTTTAAATCCAAAGATGACTACCAAGGGTTTTGGCTACAAATGCAGATACATGTATCTTAGATAAATATGCCATAGTATAAAAGTATTGCATTTTCATCATTTTCATCATAGTATAAAAGTATTGCATTTTCATTATCATATTCAGTGGAACGTGAGTTCAATGCGGTCACAAATCCGTGAACTAAAATAAGAAATGGACTGCAGATAACTAAACACGGTGCTTTAAAAGTGCTGCAGACAATGATAGAACCGAATGTTAGCAGATTAATAGTAGTCCACCAGGTTTATTCTTTTTATTAGAATTGTTTTTAATGTTATTCGTTTTTTTATTATTTTAATATTATCCTTCGTTATCGTAATTCGTAATTTTCGTTCGTAATTTTCCCGTGTTGTAAATTTAACCAAAGATTCTTTACAGTTCTTTGAACAAAAAGTTTTCTGAAAACATATATCGAAAATGGACCCATCCGAGGAAAATAGGTATGAAAACAGGATAAATTATAAATTTTCCTAACAATGGCAATGTCTATTTTCGCTCTGTTTATATCGATCTATCAGAATTCAATTTTTGTTGCACTGGTCTCTTAACGTATTATTTAAAAATAAGATATATTTTTTATAGCCATTTATTCCATACGTTGTTTTGTTACAAAAAAAGGAAAACTTACACATTATTCTCCTTTAATGTTAAAGTTGAAATTACTTCTTTCATCTTAATCTTCTTTATCGACAATACTTTTTTCACATCTTTTAAATGATTCACGTCACACTGAGAAGCACATAATTAATCGTTTTATTAAATTAACTCTTCAAAATGCCCACTACTCCATTCCTCGTGAAAAAAGCATCGTTGGTTGATAAATCAAACAAACATTTGGATTCATTTGCTTTTAGCCAATAAACCATGCAAAATATTTCTGCCTAAGTGGAAAATCACCAGCTAAGATTGCTTGCATCCTTTGTACACGATAAAGGTAGAGTAATTGTTCTTTTAGTGATCTATGTACAATCCAATGGCAAACCTCAACTTGTTGACCAACACTTCCTGTACTTAATAATAAGTTTATTTACTGTATCAACGATTACAATACAATAATTAAATATATAATAATACAATTATAATCATTATATTATAATATAAATCCATCGTTATACACTAATACCTATTAATGATACGCAAAATTGAACTGAAAGCAATTAAAAAAGAACTAGTCCAGTTCCAGTTTTTTTTTATTGGAATATATATGAAATAACCGAGTATATACAATTTGTCTATAATTTTGACAATGAGTAACAAATGAGTAAACAATAACAGTAACAGAGACAAGATAGACAAATTAAAAAAAAAACACCACCCGCTCACATCGCTTTGAATTTATTAGTACAATAAAAATAAATAAATAAAAAAAATTATATACTAGTACAATAAAAATTATAACTTAAATTTAATTATACATTTAATTCAGTTTCACTCTCTCTGTCACTTTGATATACATTAATAATAAGTGGTTCTATATTATTAGTAAATGATACATATGAATTTTATATTTTAATAACATGGTTAATCGAATTTATCCAACTTTCTTTAGGAATACTATGTACAACCTTCCTAATTAATGTTGCAGCACTTGCACTTAGAGTCAGATAAATGTTTTCTGCTTTAACATTGGATTTTACCTGATACCACATATCCTCAATTGGATTAAAAATGCAGTAATACGGGGGCAGGCGTAAAACCGTATGTCCTATATCGGCAGAAATGGTATCACATCCATATTGCTTTTTAATATTAAATGTCTTTAATACTTCTAGAATATCACATTTTGTATATGTATTTTTTCTGAATTTCCAATTTAGTGTTATTTGCATTAGGAACTTTATTTTTTTTGGCGGTTATGATTAATATTTTTGGAGGACAGCCGTAAACAATTTGGAACCCATCCATCCTCGGAACCAGCATGTAAAATTAGAATTATTTTTACCTTGTTTGCTGGGCCTTTGGTTTGGCATTTTCTTGATGTATCTCACCATCCTTTTGCTGGCTGGTCTCATGTGTATCGAACCATGTTTCATCAAGGTAGATAATGGGACGATTTTCTAATCTGTATTTTAAGTAGTCAAATCGCCATCGTCGCAATCGTGATTCCATTAATATTTGTCTTTTATTAATGATCCGATATGCAAAACCCATTAGAGATAATATTCTCCGGAGGCTAGTTCTGCTGCAAAGAATGTTGGTTTCATATTTTCTTAGTCGCTGTTGCAATGAATGCAATGCAGGCACAGTTTGCTCTTCATACATAGCATAAATTTTGCTTCGAATTAAGTCTTTGTCCCTTTCGTCAATACATTTGCTTTTATCAGAATCACTAAGAACTTTTTTGGCTTTAATTGGCTTCGTCACAATATCTTTAACTGTAGACAACGGAGTTTTTGTGAATGAAGACGTTTCTGCTGCGGCCCTGTTTAGGTTTTTTAAAATTTTGCTGGGTTTCGTTACGATAGGGGTTGTTAACAGTTTATTGCAACCGCCCGGTCAACGATATATCTTGAACCGCACTATAGCTTCTTTTAATGTATGTGTTATCGGAAAGAATTTTCTGATACCATATATAGACTAAGACAAGAATTCTGCACTCTCTGTAATCGAGCAATATTTCCTTGATCCAGACACGGAACATACACTGCATCAGCGTACATAAAACTTGAAAGGACCAGGGAGTCCGTCAACTTGATTTTTAGTGTAGTAGAAAAAAAAGTGTCGATGTGGATATAGCATCTTTAAATTAGTATAGGCCCGCTTAACACACTTAATGATCTGTGGCCGAAATCTCAAATCTTTATCAAAAATTAGGCACAAATTCTTAGCTTTGTCAGCTCTTTTTAGAATATTATTATATATCGATAGCACAAAATTATTTAAAACTGGATCTGTAATTCTGAAAAAATCATATAAGAGGAGTTGGCTATGTTAATTTCAAGTTGGTGTTTATGTGAAAATTCACACAGTCATTTCAAATTATTATTAACAGACTTCTTAGCCTTATCAATATCATTGGGGTAAAAAGAGTACAAAAGTTGGGTATCATCAGCATACAGTTGTATATAACAGTTATTGATCCAATCAGATATCCTGCAAGTGTACATACGAAATGGAAGCGACCCCAGTACTGATCCTTGTGGTATCGTATAACAGTAATAATTTCTTTGCTACGTAATTTCCCTTTATCAATAACAACATATTGCTTTCGATTCTTTAAGTAACTATGTAATAATTTAATTGATCGCTCAGAAAAGCCCAGATGAAAAGCTTCGAAAAGATCGAAAGCTTTTGTATAATCCAATAATTTCATAACTGAAATTTTACCTACATCAAGTGCCCTAAAAATGTCGTCCGTTATACTCAATAATGAAGTTGTACAACTAAATCCTTTACGAAATCCGGATTGATTATTTGGTAGTAAGTTGTATTGGTCCAAGTACTCCTCAATTTGATAATTCATTATCTTTTCCAAGACCTTAGAAAGTACAGGAACAGGTACAGGACTTATAGGTCTAATATCATTAAATGATTTCGGATTTGATAGTTTAGGCAACTGCATTATATAATAGGCAAGAATATAATACATTTGTAATGAAAATAAGTATTCCATTCATACAAAATAACACCATGTCCAAATCAATCCTCTCCGCCAAAATTTCATTAAATTTAATTTCAAAAATACAATCCTTTACAATCTCCTTTTTTTTGATGATTTTTTTACTGCTCCAAAGTTGTCATTCATTTTATTTGGTTCATTCAGTTTTTCTGGAATAGTTCAATTAAATGCTTTATTATAAATATTAAGTCATTCCACAATACTCTAGAATTATTACCATTTTGGCCAATCAAAGTTTCTAAATATATTTTTTTCTCATTACGTATAGCTATATTGCCTTGATTCCTTAATTGACAATAATAATTCCAATGTGACCTGCTCCTAGTTTCCGCGAATTATGTATATGCTTTATCTTGTAATTTAACTATAATTCTGATCGTGTCAGTAAACCATGGCATATTCTGTTTGTTTACCGTCCTTTCCCTTTCGGGGGCTAGAATATCAAAGATATTCTGTAAAATTTTAATGAGAAATTCTATCTTCTGGTTGACACTAGACATATAAATAATCGCTGTAAAATTTGTCATATTTAAAAAATGATTTAATAAATCTTTATCGATAGATTTCAAATTTCGATACAACATATTAATTCTTGTCCTACTCACCACAAAATTTAGTATATAACACACAATTACATGATCAGAAACAGTCGGCCCCAGATCAATAGTGTGACTGTTGCAATTATCCTGATCAGCGGATACGTCAACACACGAACGGAGATAATCTGTTTTTTTAAAGGTTTTTAAGCAATCAATGCATTTGTCAGTAAATGCATTTGATTCTAACATATTTATATTCATATCACCTCCGCAAATAACTTTCTCACATGCAAGTTCAGAAAACCTATTTTCTAGAACCTCAAGAAAATTATTGTAATTTGTATAACCTGGAGGTCTCTAGAGGAAACCAAAAAAGTAGGTATAATTTTTTATATATATTTTGACTCATATCTCCTCCAACACATCCCCATAGTTCAGAAATTACTGCTCATTTTACTTCTGGTAAAATGCTCTTCAACAAAATGTAAAAATTGTTCTTCGACATCAGGACTGATTTCTGGCTGCCTCCCACATTCTTGAAATTTTGGAACCACACTACTCGAATCTATTCAACCTTTGAGGAACGTGGAAAAATTTCTGCCGATCTGGAAGCGTCTTTTCGTGGTATCTTTGCCCGTAAATACGCTTAGCTGCTTCGGAATTCTAGAGAGGTTCTCCATATATAAGGAGCATATCCTAATAGAATTCGTGTAGAATATATTTTGGGGTTATTAATCAAACTTAAATGCAAGCATTAAAATACTACAATAATTTTTGTCGCAATTTTGAAATAACAATCTTTGTCGTGGCAATATTGTGACGTTGCCACATCCTTTAGGGCTGATGTAGATGTAGAATATGATGCTTAATTTACGAAAAAAACAATGTTCAATAGTTCATTTGTAGTTTGTTCGTTAAATTATAACAAATTAATATTTGCCAAATGGACTTTTTCGCATATTTGCTTAAAATGTAAATTCTTTTCGTAGCTTTTTTTGAGGAACCCTTAGGTTTTAGACCTTTGTTGTAATATATATATATGTATATATATATGTATATATATATATATATATATATGTATATATATATATATATATATATATATATATATATATATATATATATATATATATATATATATATATATATATATATATATATATATATATATATATATATATATATATATATATATATATATATATATATATATATATATATATATATATATATATATATATATATATATATATATATATATATATATATATATGTATATATATATATATATATATATTATCGTATATCGCAAAAATTCGATCGATAGCGAACTTTTACCTTTAAAGCCTATTACAGTGTAGTTAATTTCTAAATGCTTTGCGTTACTTGGAGCATGCACTCTGGTGTCCAAACTTTCCATATGACACAATAATATCTTGTTTAATCTCTTATCTCTGTTGACATAAGACCGAAATCCAAATAACTGTTATATTTACGAAATGACTGATATGCTGTCTTTATTTTTCCTCTTACTATTACCAATTTAAAAAAGCAGATCCATTTTTTTAATGCCCTGAAATACCTTTAAAATGTAGAACAGTATAACGATAAAAATGACAAAAATCACGTCATTTGTTAAAGGATGGGAAAAGTGTTTTAATTGATAGATTTTAGTAGATTCGTTGGTAGCATGTCCTATCCTATTAATTTAAATATGGAAAAAAATATTGTGAGCGTTTTACATTATTTCGAAGCGCCCCTATAATGAAACCGCGGTGAACAAATTAAGAATCAGTGTTGCACACTATCGAACCATAGTAAAAGTTAGTAAATAAACAAAAAGGATTTAAGACTTGCGGCGCATTAGCAACTGAGGCTGTTGAGCGACTGGATCTACAGATTAATGAGACTCCGAGCTATGATCATCAGGTGCTGATTAACCCCGTTAGCACCCCAATCAAATTATCAACCTTTGGTTTTTGCGTAATCTCGAGTCCTTCGAGAACGCCTACCAACTGAGAATGGCCAACGAATGCCTCTCTGAAGGCATCCAGTCATATCCAGCCTCGAACTGGCGGAACAGGGGCAATTCCTTGTCGAGTTTTACACTCTTGCCTGTTGAAATGCAGTACGTAAGTCTGATCGAGCCTTGCAGTGTATATTTGTATACACGTTTGTATACAGTATATTTCTATGATTAATTCACACAATGTACTGAACACAGTAGTCTATGAGTGGCATTTACGTTTCAAACAGTCTTGCCGTTTTACATTTCAAAGTGCAGACACTTTTACTGGAGAACTCTTTATTTTATTTTATATTTTTACACACACTCAATATACAGGGTGTTAATGAAATACTCTGCCAGACTTTTTTGTAAATTCTACGTGGGTCCGGAAATGCTTTATGTTCGAATTACATACATAAATAAAGGTATTGTAACCAAATCTAATACACATCATCAGCCTTCCGGTTACCATAATCTGAGAGAATATCAAGTTCTACAAGCAACCAGTGGCGGAGTTATAGGATTTCGCTACTAATTACTATAAAAAATAATTAGTACGGCCCTGTTCAAAATTAAACTTAAATACATTTTTCAACACAGAATATTATTCTCTACAAAAAGTGTATCTTGACAGTTTTTTCGTATCTGCCTCGGTTTCATAGCAAACTTGACTTTTCACTTAACATATAGGTTTCTATCAGCATAAAAAGTTTTTCGATAAGGATTTTAAAAACGAGAGGACTCTCTGAAGGACTGTTTTTATCAAATTTCATACACATAAGCTTACATAAAGGACAGTAAATGAAATTTTAATATCATACTCCCCAGGTCAACATTGATGGAGGTGATTGATCTCTTTTTTACAACCAAAAAATTCTTAAGGTCTTCTCTGTATTAAAACAAATATTTCTAAATGAGGTGTTATTTATTCATTCAAAACCAAAAAAAATAAATTACATGCTCGAAATGGCTTCCGCCGACCTCTATGCACGCCCATACATTAACGCACCATTTAGTCAGGCGTTCGTTCCAAAATTCCAGACGTGTTGCGAATTGTATCAAAAGCTTGCTCAATTCTTCTCCTCAACATCGCGATATCTTCTATTTCAGTGTTGTAGACTAATGATTTAATGTATCTTCAAAGAAAATAGTCAAGTGGATTACAGTCTGGTGATCGGGCTGGCCAAGGCACTGAACTCCCTCTTCCAATGCACCGATTAGGAAATTTTTCACCCAATATGTCTCGGGCCTGTCGACTAAAATGTGCCGGAGCGCCGTATTACATAAACCATAATCTATTCCTAACATCTAATGTGACATCTTTAGCAATTCAGACCGATCCTCGCGGAAAATTTCGAATACATCTGCCCAATTAGTGTTGCTAATTAACATTCACGGCAAACTAGTATTGGTGTCAAGTTTGAACAATTTCATGAGGATTTTCTTCTGCCCAAAGATGATTGTTATGAAAATGCATTATTCTCTCTCTTGTGAATTGAGTCTCATAAGTAAATAGTACGGAAATATGAAAATTGGGATCAACTGAACATTATTCATCATCATCAACTTCAACAACTGAAGAAATCAAAGATAAAATGTCAAGCAGAGCAAAAAATCCCTTGGAAGCAATGCATGTACCCTCTGAATATGGTAAGAGTACAATTGGTATTCATTTAAAACATTCCACATGAGAAATGTCCATATTCAGTACAATGATCCTTGTAATTGTATTTAGATTTTCGGTAATTGCGTTTAAGACCTGTTCTTCTGTATCTGGCGTTGTAATATCTCCATTTCGGCCTCTATCTTGTACATGCCCCTTGAAATTACCTTGTTCCCTTAAACGCCGATGAACATCAGGAAAAAGACTTCTACTAGAACATACGCGTAGTGGAAATACTGCCTGGTTCAAAAGTCTTGCTCTTCTGGCATTACAATTGGCCATTCCGTAATAGAGGTGATGATAGCATTAGTATACTTATGCATATATCTGCCTTGCCACTTAATGAATGTATTGTAAAGTAACAATAACGCCAAATTATTTCGGTTGCTAATGACTAACACGTCAAAAACTAAATGCCACTGAAATTTTATCAATCTGACGTTTAAGGAAATTATCTGCATAAATAAGTTGATTCCATTGTATTAGATATTTTATTATGTCAAGTTTGCCATGAAACCGAGGCAGATACGAAAAAATTTCGATATACTTTTTGTAGAGAATAATATTCTGTGTTGAAAAATGTATTTAAGTTTAATTTTGAACAAGGTCGTACTAGATATATTTTTTAAATTAATTAGTAACAAAATCCTATAATTCCACAACTGGTTGCTTGTTGGACTTGATATTCTCTCAGATTTTGGCCACCGGAAGGCTGATGATGTGTATTACATTTGGTTACAATACCTTTCTTTATGCGGAAGATATAAATTAAAAAAGAAAAAAAATTGAAATCTTCAACCCCCTGTATTTCGAAGACGAAGGATTTCCGGATCTATGTTCGTATGACATTTTTGTGTTATTTTGTGACACAGAATTTGCCAAAAAAGTCTGCCAGAGTATTTCATTAACATCCTGCATATAAAATATAAATACAGTTTCTCCTTTAGGGGTCAAAAGTTATTTCTAATAGAAAGACCTAAAAACCAAATATTAATGCTAACATCCAAAGAAGGTTAACATCCAAGTTCTGACATATATTTTTCGTAGGAGTCACCTGCTATAATTTCCATCGAATTATTATTCATAGTGGGCTCCAATCATACATATTTGAATATAGAGAATGAATGACATAACCTAATATGGTTACATCAAAATTGAAAACGAAAACAGCTGATTTTGAAGTTTTAAAATGTAGGCCAGTTTAATAATGCCAAAACAATTTATTGTATTATACGAATCTTAATGAGTTTGTTTATGTTCAACTTAAAAATAGGATATATTAAATACGCTAATTACAACTAATCGTATGAATTATGGTATATAGTACAGATATACAGATACAGATATTATGAGTTGATTTTATTATAATTGACCAACGCCTACTACTAAAGGATTAAGATTATTAGTAAGGATACTGTCATCGTTTTTATTATTTTTGGAAATCATTCAATAATCTTCTTTTCCTGTGACATTTCCAAACTAATGACAAAGGTATCATTTTTGCCAAGAAATCGTTATAGCAATATCCGCTGACTAACAATTTATTTTTAAATATTAATTGATAAACAAATCAAGTTACCTGTTGTGCAACGGGCTCCAAAATAGATTCGATTGTTTTTGTATGAAAGACAGGCATTTTTATGTTTTAATTCTTTTGATATGATGCGAAAAACCCTCGAAATTATTACACTTCAACACGAACGAAAAAAATTACCGAAAAACTGATTTAAAAGGCAACGCTAAACGGACCTCTTTAAGGAAACATTTACAATTCTCTAATAAACAGAAGAAACTGAAAAATGTCTATAAATAGATCAGTCCGAGTTGTTACATTCGTTTAATATTCTTCTGGGATTTTCTTCTCCTTATCTCTGCGATTTCTCCGTCGACACTATACAAGTGAGAAAGAAATATCAACGATTGGACTCCTCCAAGATCTACTCGACACTTAATCTGAACAGAAAAGATTGTTTATTACTTGTCTCAAAGTAGCAACGACATACGTCCTTATATATCGCAATGTGTATGATGAAGATAAATATAATTCTTTTTACACCAATTTAAGCTTTGATAATTATGTACAGGGGTTTCAAATGTTTTTTTTTTTCAAAAAGCGTAATCTATTTTTAAATAATTGACAATGTAGTCACGATATGTTTTAGATGTTTCATTCTTTATTTATAAAATAGTTAAATAAATCTTTATGCCTTTTGAAAATATATTCTGTTATATAAAAATACTAGCATAAAGAACCAAAAATATATATTAAAATAAAAAAAGATCGGATTAATGTATTCATACAGTATGTTTGCTGTATAAATTTATTCATATTCCTGTATGAATTTTTATTCATACAGTATTATTTCATTCATAGTTTATAATCGATAAATAATGTTAGACGAAATGTTAAAATTAATTTTCAGTTTTTATTAATTATTTACGTATTTTTTTCGATTTGATCTAATAGTTGATATTTTTGTCTTTAGAAAACTTATATATCGGGTCGTTTGGTTTTTTATATTTTTTTAAGAGAAAGAGAAATGCAAATAATTTGTGTAAATACGAGAATGAATTAAATATAAACCAGAATTATTTTATATTGTTTTACGCATTTATTATTTATAAAATAAGACAACACACTATTAATCATTTTTCCATACTAGTCTCCACCATGCTCTACACATTTTTCCCAGCTGTTTGGAAGCTTGTGAATTCCTTGCTCGTAGAAACTTTGAGTTTGGCTCATCAGCCAATTGCGTACGAAGTCCTCAACATCTTGATCATTGTCGAATCGTAGCCCTCCAAGTGCATCTTTCAAGGGCGCAAACAAGAAATAATCACAGGGTGACAAATCTGGGCTGTATGGAGGGTGTTCAAGGGTTTTCCAATGTATATTCTCAAGTTTTTTCTTTGTCAAACCCACTTTGTGTATGGCCTAGCGTTATCATAGAGAAGCAGGACGTTGCTGATGGGGTCACCACGTATTTTGCTCCTGTAAGCGGATTTTGTTGCCCCTAACAGCTAGCAGCAGTATATATCAGCAAAACTCCCTTCCATTCGAAAAAAAAAACGGTCGCGAGAACCTTACAGGCTGAGAGACGGGTTTTGGCGTTTACAGGGCAGGTTTCGTCTTTCCTTCGTCATTTTTGATTCTGGAGTGTAATAATGCACCCATGTTTCATCACATGTCTCATGACATGCTTCAAAAAACTATCGTTCCCTCCGAAATCGATTTCCGATTTCCTATTTCCGAAAGTCTCTTACTGATTTGCAATCGGATGTTTTTTTTTCTTCGGTCAGCAACTTCGAAACCCATCGGGCACAAATTTTATTGAAGCCAAGATGATTTCTGATAATAGTTTCAGCACTTCCAAGGCAAATACCCACCTTTAAAGCGATTTCATGAATAGTGAGCCGCCGGTCACTTTCGATAAGGTCGCGAACTGCACCAATGTTGTCAGCAGTGACGTCGATTATGACTTACATTTACCACACTTTCTCGTCCACTCTTAAACTTCTTGGACCAACCAAACACTTGGGTCTTAGTCAGGATTTCATCTCTATGTTGAACCTAAAACCGAGTTAATATTTTGGATGGTTTAACGTCTTCCATGGTTAAAAACTTTATTATAACCCGTTGCGCAACGGACGGTAGAACCTATTACTCACTCATGGCTGTACTGACAAAAGAACTGAGTGAAACAGCTCACCGAGTGTTTGCCCCACTCCTAATACATTGCACTGCAATGACCTACGTTGACAGCCCGCTCGTGATTGGCTGAGGAAAGTAATTGTAAAATTCCGGTTTATATTTGATTCACCCTCGTATTTATTTAGTCTGTTATGTAATTAGCATTATTCCTTACAGTTTTTTGCCAACGAAGTGGCAGTTAGCCCACAATGTTTTTTGTCAAAAATTAGCATCTTTATTGACAAAAAATGTCAATTGATTGTTTTTCACCTCTTATTTCGTTTTAAATGGTTCCCCATTTAAACCAATTTGGAAGGAGCGGAATAGATGGTAATCCAAGGGTGCTATGCCCGATGAATAATGTGAATGGGGCAAAACATCCCCATTGAAAATCAATAATTTTTGCTGAGTCTTGATTGAAACGAGTGGTTGTACATTGTCATGATGAAATACGACGCGTTTCCTGTTTGCTAATTCTGGCCATTTCTCTTCTGTTTTGTTGCCTTCAGCCGATTTAATTGTGAACAATATAGGTCGATGTTGATAGTTTGGTTGTGTGGAAGAAACTCAAAGGGTATTTTCAATCTCACCAAATGCGAAGCATAATTAAAAATTTAAAACTGCTGACCCTGGCAACCCACAAACAAAATTGTTTTCGTTGCCCATTGTACACAATTCATTTTTCATCATTAGTTACAATCCGCTTCAGGACAAAAAAAATTTGTAGCCAAAGGTCTCACGAAGAGATTCGATCCAGCAGATTTAGCAATTTTCAAAAACAGCCGATTTGCGAATATTTACCTTATTGATCGAACAACTTTGGCACTTTGGTCACCTCAAAAGAACCTTCTCCATAAACGTCACAAACCTTGGTTTTTGTTTCCGGGCAAACCGATAGAATATTGTTGCAGTTGTTATTGTTATTGTTGATCACTCACCAATCAGTAGACTTCTCTAGAGATTGAAAGGTTAAGCACAAACTAGGAATTAATTGCCCGAGAGGCGTGCTGAGCATAGTTAATAAGTAGCTCATGACCGTGGTTTGAATCCCATATTAACTTGAAGCTCCAGTCAATAAATTACCTCGATTTCCAGCGATTTCTAGAAATTACCAACGATTTTACCACGGCACATTGAGTTGATATATATGGTTCGGGACTTATTTATGTAAACCTTTGCCTTCAAAAATCCCCATAAAAATAATCCAAAGGGTGCAAGTGCAAGCCACTTATCAAAATTTAGCGTAAACTGCGGGGAGAAATTTCCAATTGTGCACATGTGGTCAAATCGGCGTTTCCGGAGATTCCTCTATACTTTGCTTCACACGTGCAATATATCCAGCCCTTCGCACTGTTCTTGAATTTCTCATGTTGCTCCAACTATTCAGAATTTTTTGAAACTGCTTGAATGAACTACCAATTGTCGAAAAGTAACTGTAAACACTTAAAATATTTTTGCCTAAATTCACGTTGAGTTGAAATAACTGAATTATTTTTTTAATGCAAATTACAAGTTTCATTGCGTTCTTTTGATGTGTATTTATCCATAATAAAATTTGCACGTCTGCACTACATAACAACCAAACTCAAATTATCACAAATATCACGAAAAAAATTGCGCCAAAACAAATTGGTAACGTGGCACTTACAATGCCCTTAACGGGTTTTATATAAAACGGAATAAAGATGTATAACACAATTAAATTTAAATTATAATTATCAGTTTCATCAGATCTTCCTGGTGGGAGATAAACTGATGAAATATATTTCATTTGGAATACATAACAAGTGAATTAATCTACATTTTTATAGTAATTTGTTATGCAACTTAATATACGCAGGGTTGCCCTTGTTGCAAGGGACTTGATAGAATGAGAAGTAAGGTGGCGAAGAAAAGGAACGAATTCCATTTTCTATAAATTAAAGAAGTACGAGCGATACTTATGAATTAAAATAATGAAACATTTTTTTGCTTTCCTAAAACTAACAGTCTTACAAATTTTTAACTTTTTTAACCTCAAATTCAGAAATGTCATATATAGCAAATAATCTCTCTTAGCTAGCTATAGCTAGTGATGGGAAATACGGATCTCTTTGGAGAGTCGGATCACCGATTCCGAATCAATTCAAAGATCCGAATCCCTGAGCCGGTTCTCGGATCCCACTCTCGTATCCCATTTTTCTCGTATAACTGGTTGCATAACTTAGTTGCATAGTCGGATAAATTACGATTGGCAGTAGTATATAGCATAACATTTTAATTTCTGAGAATATCAACAAGCATATCAACAACAAACAAACAAAAATATTTATCCAAAACTATATGAATATGTCCAAAAAATGTCTTATGTCTACTTCAGTGCCATGTGAAAGAATTTTCAGTAAAACTGGTCAAATTGTGACAGAAAAAAGAAGTCGATTGATAATTAAAAAGATAAACGAAATCATATTTTTACATGTAACTATGTAATTGTTTAAAATGTTAATTTTTAAAAATTAATTTTAAAATTTGGTGTACTTATTGTGATGTTAAACTTTATTTTATATATTTTGTATCTTTTTTATATATATATTTTGTTTTTCATATTTTTTATATTATATATATTTTTATGGTTTAATTTAGAATTTATAACTTTTTGTGTTTTACAATTAATGTGTTTATGTAATATATTTTAATGTATATTATATATATATATATATATATATATATATATATATATATATATATATATATATATATATATATATATATATATATATATATATATATATATATATATATATAAACCCATGTGAGCTATACGCTAAATAGATAAAAAAATTTAATTCTTTAAAAATAAATTAATATATTTAGTTATTATATGTATTATTCTATATATTTATATATTTAGGTACATAAAACAACACTGCAAATTTTAAGCCGCAGTACGGCGACTTCGAACGGTTTATTTTGCATTACGGATCCACGGATCCTATCCCCACGGATCTTTTCTCTCACGGTTCACAGATCAACGGATCTAAAAAAGACTCGAGATCCGTCCGACCCGATCGACAACTACTATCTTTTTCTAAGCGATAGGTGCGGACGAACGCAGGCAACACACACCACAGGATGCAAGCCATATTCTCTGCGTTATAGAACATAACTTTTCTGTCCTTGTCCTTATCTAAGATCCAATAGAACCGAAAAGGGATCCGAGAGCCGTCTAGGATCCGAGATCCGTGTATCGTAATTTTAGGAACCGGTTCATTCGGCTCTTTTAAAAGATCCGAATCTGGGAGTCGGATCAGATCTGATCCGGACATCTCTAGCTATAGCTCTAGATTTTTTTTTCTTAGCTGGTTGCGCGACTGGTTGTAAGACTTTTGGTCTAGTGTTTGGTTATTACTGAAAAAAAGTTTGAATTCAATTATTTAAATAATTATATCGGTAACCCAATATTATATGACCATAATATATAACCATATATAATAACATTCAACAAGTAAAATAAATTCTGTAAATATAAACTTTATATGGTGCTGTTTTTTATTCTATAAAGTTAAGATTAATAGTAAAAAAATGTAAAAAAATCCGTTGCAGAAATCATTCTACGATAAGAGGCTATGTATAAAAAAGGTTGAAAATGTCAGTTTCATATAATTTTTCTAAAAAACTAGGCGGTGAATAATTTTCATATTTTGAGCAATGTTCAATTATATATCCTTTGTTACGGTAACCGAATTTCAAGTCTTAAATTTAGAAACTCGTTTTCCCCATAGATTCGCTCGTACTTTCTTAATTGTTAAGAGTTTTATAGCTGAATTTATGACCAAAAAACTATCAAACTTTTAATAGACAATAAAAGGACAAAAGACGCCCTCAAAAATAAAAATATATAACTGCATTAACAATATGTATTCTGAATATGCAAAATATCTATAGTCTATTTAAATATGTCAAGTTCGACGTTAATTATATATTAAAAGTGTACCAAGTAAAAAATAATGACTGTGGTGAATGATACAGTGGTGGACAGAGAAACAGAGCCGTTACAATAAAAGACACTGGCAAATAAAGTTGTAATAGCATACGTAATTAGTACAATAACCGCATAATATAAATATATAACAAAAAAGAGAAAATCAAACTTAGTTTAAAAAAAAATACTGTAAACGTAATATTTAACAAAAATTTAGAAAAAAGAACATGAAAATGTGGTCATAAAAATTATAGAGCAGTACATATTGTTTCTTCGCGTTTTGCTGTTAATTTATTGACACGTTTTGTTTATTTCAAGCGTTGAAATTAAAAAACAAAATGAAAAGCAACTTGGCCGAATTGGTGGCCTTGGCGTCCGTTGTACAGCTGCTGAAAGAGTGCAGATTTTAACATTGCGAAAAGGAGCAAAGTCATTAAGGGAAATTGCAAGAATCGTCGGTCGTTCAAAAAAAAATGGTGGAAAATGTCTTAAGAAAACAACCAGATCACGAAAACCAAAACGGAACCTCATACTGATAAGCAGATTGTCTGAATTTCAAAAAATGATCGTTTTAAATCGTCTACCGAAATTAAAAGTAAATTCAGGTTAGAAATAAGTTCAAGAACAATTCGAAGAAGTCTTCAGGCAAGTAACTTAGATGGTAGAGCAACCAGAAAAGTCCCATTGTTATCGGCCAAAAATGTAAAACAACGTTTAGTTTGGTAAAATTGGTATGGTGAACAGGGACTCAAGAAATGGCACAATATTTTATGGAGCTATGAAACAAAAATAAATTTAATACGTTCTAATGGTAGGCGATATGTTAGAAGACCATCCAGCCAAGAATTATTACCAAAACATACTATTAAAACTGTAAAGCATGGAGGCGGTAATATAAAGCTGGGCGCAGCTTTTTCGTAGTATGGTGTAGGACCAATTTACTGGATTTAAAAAGACATATACCAACATGCGTACATCCACATTATTCAGGGAGTCATGCTGCTTTCTGCGAAGAAGATATACCGCTGATATGGAAATATCAACACGATAATGACCCGAAACATACTGCTAGGAAAACAAAACAATTTCTTAATGACAATGAAGTGGACTTACTGGAACTAAGTTTGATATTATATTTTCTCTTTTTTTGTTATATATTTATATTATACAGTTATTATACTAATTATGCATGCTATTGCAACTTTAACTGACAAACAGTGTTTTTTATTATAACGGATCTATTTCTCTGGCCAGCACAGTCTGATTTATCTCTACATGACTCAAAAGAACCCGATATAGTATTTAAAAACATTTATTAATAATTTGACAAATGTATCAAAAGTAAAGTATTTGCCTTTTTTTCCATTTTTATAAATAAAGGATTATACTTTACTCTTTAGAGATGTAATCCAATTTCAATTTTTTACTCCTAACAAATAAACATTCCTTCTTTAGTATTAAAGTTACTCCACTGCAAAATATTTAGTCGACGGTTTTTAACAAAAACTTTAAAATGAGTGAAATAAGTCGCGAAAATAAGGCTATTTTAAGATATTATTAAAAAAAAGGTTTCAAAGTGACTGATGCCGTACGTGAGATTTGCAAAGTAGAAGAGGATGGTGCCGTATCAACCCGCACCGCCCAGCTCTGTTTAAAAAAATTCTGGGATGAAAACATGGGTCTAAATATCGTTCACGTTCTCTCAATACCGACGTTTTAAGAGCAGCTGTGGCTGCAAATCCTAGAACCAGCATTAGGAACTTTCAGGCATTTGCGGAGCATAGGAATCGTGTCAAAGAACGATAGAAACATCTCTCATAAACTGGGTTAGCAACAAGCTATACATCGGATTGAATTATATAAAATTCCCCTGTCAAAAACCATACTGATTTTCGATTTATCAAATGGATTGTTACCTGAGATGAATAATGGATAATGGGATTTCAACAATCCTAATCTAGATCTTCCGGTATCAAGGCGAAAAAGATTTGTCAAAGATTTGTGCTCTGTGTGCATGTTCACTTTGAGTTGGTTCCTGATGGTAAGACGAAAATTCAGAAGTCTACTCAGCTCAAATTGAGATATGGCTGAAAAATACCTTGCTTTGGTCAACCATAAAAAAATGCTTCTACAGCAAAACGATGCAAGACGACACACTCGATGCAAGACCACACACTTCATATCTGATCACCTCAAAAATTAATGAATTGGACCTTACATCTGATGACCTCAAAAATTAACGAATGTGTACAAAGACCCATCGTCGGATCAACCCACCGAAAAGGAGAGTTACTAGCTCAAAGATGGGTTGAGGTATTGTAAAACAACGGCATATATTTCAGAGAATGATTTACAGGTATACATTTTTTAAACAGTGAATAAGTAAGAACCTCAAAAACTCAAATACTTTTGCTACACCTTATCACCTTAATTCTCTATTGACACCAGTGGCGACTTGTGAGGGAGGGCGTTGGGGCACGGCCCCTCCAGCCTTTATCACAGTAAACAATTTTTCAGAGCAAAACACCATATTTTATTTCCGTTCAGTTTCTATCCTTTAACTAATTTTAAGATATTAAAATTTTAAATCTCCAGATGTAGAGGAACGTCTGTCGACCCATCACACCAAATAATGCGGATAAAAATTCCATCCTCTCGCCACAATTTTCACATCGTTGGTCGGACGTTTACCTCCAGCGACCATACGCTACGTCATCTTATCTCGTCGTTGGCGTTACATGTTTTGTTGGTTGCCAGAATTCGGGGGTTTAATTGCTTTCAAAAACATGCTATTTGGACGTAGATTCTCTGCGACCGAGCGTATCGGTAATTAGTTTTAAACGCTGAATTGACGGGTACGGGACATTGGATATGTCTCGCGTTCCGTATTTCCTTCACTTCGCGAATATTTGTTTTGATTTGGGATTTGCTACGAGTGTAAACACTGAGTAGTTCTTTTTAAATAAACATATATTAAAATATATTAAAAAAAAATCCTGGTTCACCTCCTGCATAGGGTTTCAATAGCACGAAAAGTAAAAAAGGAGGAAGGGAAAAGCAAAAAAAATTCTTCAGCAGCACTATTTTCTTCTACGCCCTCCTACTTTAAAAACCCACGAGCCGCCACTGATAGACACCTACGGTTAGATTACACATGATACACTTTAAATTATCCAGCGCATTCACCTCATTATAACACAACATATACTATATAAACCACCATAAAATGTTATATGACAGAAGATTAGTATTATTAAAACGCATTAGAAAGGTGAAAACTATATCCAAACACTATGCAAAGTCAAAACGCATTTTTTGGAATTCATAATGTGATTCATTTTGACATTAATTAAAACCTTTAATAAATAGTTAATATATATAAGTGCTACTGAGAAATCGTAAACATCCTTTCAGAGTTGAGCATAACAATTAAAAATTTCAAAAAATTTTTTGTAGCCACATTTAATTATTATGAATACCAGGTATGGCAGTTAATGATTATTGGAAACAAAAGTCGGTTCACAGTCTAATCTCTCGCCAAGTTCAAAACGCCATTGATGTTTAAACGATTTCGAATTAGCGTCATATTTTTTTCGTGTTATAAACATGTCGAGTTTCGAACCAAATAAAGAGCATTTGCGCCAAGAGCATTCCTTTTCCTGTTTAATCAAAAGAAAAACCCGAGCGAAAGTCGTCGTATATTTGTGCAAACTTACGGTGACAATGTCCCAACGCAAGACGCTTGTGGGCGTTGGTTTTTTTACGATTCAAAAGTGGTGATTTCGACTTGAAAGAAAAAGAAAGCCCAGGTCAACCAAAAAAAATGGAATATGCCGAATTGCAAGCATTGTTGGAAGAAGACGATATGCAAACTCAACAACAAATGGCAGAGAGGTTAAATGTTGATTGCCGAACCATTTATGATTGTCTGCATGCCATGGGAAAGATCTAGAAGGTATAAAAATGGGTACCAGACAGATGAAAAAGAGAAAAACGGTGTGCGAAGCTTTTGCTTTTTCGGCTTGAAAGAAAAACGTTTTTTTGCGTCGGATCATGACTGAAAAGGAAAAATGAATATATTTCGAGAACCCAAAACGCAGAAAATCATGGGTTGACCCAGGACAATCATCAATATCAACCGCAAGACCAAATCACTTTGGAAAGAAGACAATGCTGTGGTTACAATGCTGTGGCTGTGGCAAGAATGGGCTACAAGACACGGAAAAGTGATTTTGCAGCACGACAAAGCCCCATCAGACACAGCGAAAGCGGTCAGGGACACAATTTCTACACTTGGTTGGGAACTCTTGGCCCATCCGCCGCACTCGCGTGTTCGTCGTTCGTCGATGTCTAACGCACTTTCCATGAAACACTTCTACAATTACGGAGATATCGAAAATGTTTTGATAACTGAACCACCTCAAAAGATGTACAGTTTTTCTGAGAGGGCGTCCAAAAATTTTCAGATGAGAAAAATGTGTAGCTAGCTATGGCGCATACTTTGAATACAAAATTTTTATCTTTTTCTTAAATTAAACGTGTTGTTTTCTTCAGGTGTAAATCGGCTTTTGCGCTATTTGAAAGCACATCTCCCCGCCTACACTAGGATCTCTTACGCTCTTATCTTATATCTAATATTATAAAGCAAAAATAATTTACCCTGTGCTCCACGTGGGTGTTTTACTATTTTTTCATACGCCACTAAAGCGTTAACAAATGTCTCCCGAAACCGGTTTCTGGCATGAAGCAGTCATCAGTTGGGCTCGAGTTGAACGCTCAGAAAAAACCCTCGTTTGTAGGCTAGCTTTTGCCCTCTTGCAAATTTAAGATTTATTGCCCGAAATTGCCCGAATGGACACTGATTTTTTTTCATTTTTGCGCGTTCTAACTAGCCCAGGAAGCGTAGGAATTCTCCTTTTCTTTTGTGAGTCTGACGATGCCTAAGATTGGGCTAGCGAAGTCCAGAGTCCTCCACGTCCAATCTCGGGCCCTCAATGAGCGGGCAACGACGGTCCGTCATTTGGAGTGGAAAAGGGATTTGAGATAGCGGTTAACTCTTCGGATCTTACACAAACCGGAAACCCAATTAATTTGGACCCCATAGGCTTGCTGCCGGGATATAAGGAGACCAATTATTGGGGAATTAGTGCTCCAACAGAAGTTTGAAGCGCTGAGCCTGGATCGGGACCCGTATTTGAGCGGACATTTGCTCCACAAACTCAGAGAGAGAATTGCCTTGTGGCACGGGAGATTTGCTCAGAATTGAGTTCCGTTGGAACCCCACACTAAAGTTGGTGGGGGAATTTTTGGTTTTTGGGGCACTGAAAAAGCCCTCTGGTTTTTTTGTGTTAAAACGAAGAATTCCTTGTTGGTATTGCTGAACAGCTCAGTAAATTCGTCGTATACGGTTCTCCCTAGTTGCAGCAGGTTGCCAGACTCTCGCAATCATTTTTATACTCACTGGATGAGTGCGGACACGCGCATTTTATGCAGACCGGATCAGCGCTGCACTTTTTCGCCGAATGACCGAAAAGTTGGCCGTTGAAGCACTGCACCATTCGATTTCTGCGTTTGGATTTTTACGTCTAAGGAAAAAAAGCTTCTGCTATTGTAGGCCTCTTTCTCCTCTCGAAGTACAACTGCTAAAACAATTGCTATCGGCTCACCTGACTTTGTTTTCCACCTTTCTACGTAAAGCGGGTTGAAGCCAATTTGAGTCAGCTGCCTGGTGATCGTCGGAGTTGAAATGGACTCCAGAACGCCCATGATAAGAACACGAAGATTGCATTTCTCATGGGTACAAAAGAAATGAAAAGGATATTTTCTTCTTCGAGCAGCTTGGTCAGCGCTTGGTAGTCGACGGACGTCTGTGAGCGAAGCATTACCCCTTCCAGCTTGATCGTGCCTAGTTGTGTATTCTTCTTTTTACACGTAACATCTGTAAGTAGGCCAATTTGTTCCGGAGGAAAACTGGTTGCATCTTAGATGATTTCGCTGAAACAGGAGTAACTGGCATCGGTCCAGGCTACTAATCGGCTGATGGTTTAGCCGCTGCCTTCTTCGATTGTGCCGTGTTTTTAAAAATGAGGGCGTTTGACTTCGGACCTTCTGAAGCTGGCTTTTTTAGAAGTAAAAGATACTCTTTGACCGGCACATAAGTCCTTTTCGTTGGTCAGTGTTAAGGAGCTGCTTTACGGCTGTTTTTGGATTCGGAGGCAGAAGTCTTGTCTCCGTCTCTAGAGGCCTATTTGAGAAACCATTTTCTGTGTCTTTTTCGGTGGTAACTGACTCTTGGATTTTTTTTCTTCCACCATCTGATGGTTTGATAAAAGCATGGGAGGATTTATCCACTGTCACTGCTTTTATAGGTCGAGAATTAGATCAATTAGTGTCTTCTTCATGTCATCGTTGTCGTCCGCGGCAAGTCCCCCCCCCCCCCCAAGTTAATTTCTTCCGCAAATCGTAGCCGGTTCTCGAGCTCGGTAATTCTCCTGTTTTTATCATCTATCGCCCTTCGGAGAACCTTGTAGGACTCCTCAGTGATGGTGAACCCTTTAGACTCTGCCATCACAGCCGTGACTTTGCCGAAAGCCCGCACCCGTCAGAGAGCTGTTCACTATTCATGTCGGATGGTGGTTATAATCACATACAGCTCACGCCATCCTGCGGTGAACGCCCGCAACGACTACGCGAAACCGTAATCTGCCTAGCCCTGAGTAGGCACCAAGTTTACTCAAAAAGTTGCATAGTGGACATGTGAAGGAAAATATTATAAAGCAAAAAACCCGTGAAAAATCACTCGTGCTCCACGTGCGTGTTTTGTCCTTATACCAAAACGTCAGCGTGGATCAAGTATAGACGTTAAGTGCGATTGAACAGAAAATGTTATAAAATATATGGAAAGGTAAACAAATAAGGAGAAGTAATAAGTTACGGAAAATTATAAAAATCCGACTGAAATGGTTAGTACACGTGACAGAGATAAACAACGAACGAAGACACTTTTAGAAAGCGGAACTGGAGGAAAAAGAAGACGAGGGGGACCTAACATGCTTAGTAGGATTTAACATGCTTAAATATTGCCAACTAAAAGGAAAAAGCCAGAGATTGGAACAAATGATGAAAAATAATGAACCAAGCCCGTTAGACCTGCCAAACTAGCGTACATATTTACACGGACAGCTACATATAATACAAATACATATTTGTACTATATTTCTTACGAGAACAAATCGAGAGATTAAATCTAAAATGACAACTTAATATTTCGTCATAATGTTCATCATAAATTTTCCAGACGTTAATTGCAGCTTAATATATACATATCATTTTATAATTTTTTTTAAAATGTAATATACGTTGATAAAATAAAATGAAGAATGTAAACACCAAACTTCGCCTGAATAACTATCTTGTTTTCAGTAATTAAAGTAGTCTTTCTGAATCATGAGCGGTAAGTTTTTCCAAAGCAAAAATCGGTTTTATGATAAATAGTTTTTATGAATAGTATTTTTAATCTAAATGTGATATAAAGTTATATTTTTACTAATTACTTAATTTTACTTGCTTACTTACTTCTAGGTTACTTAGAAATATCGATTACAAATACGATAAATATCTTATTTCCAGAAATTCTAATGGAAATATTCGTTCTATATATCGGGTTGTTCCGAAAATTTGTATGTTTTTAAGAGGAAACGATGGTAGAGACTGTGCGTAAATCATTTCGCGTATCAATCCGTTCGGATCGATACCCGGAATTTGTATGTCCAGTTGTTAAATGATACCTAGTCTGTTAACGTATCTTTAACCCAAATATCAAAATAATTGTAATTGAGCTTATATATAGACAATATATAGAAGCGGATGAAGGAATAGACATAGACATAGACTCGGGGTCCTACTTATTTTACCTGAGATTATACTCCGAAACGGGGTTGGATTTTGTACGGTTTGAAGGCCTCTTGATGGCAGAGGATATGAAAAAATAACCAAAGTCATAACCATATAGATCGGCCATGTCGGAAGGTGGCTGTAAGCACATACATATTACGCCATCCTGCGATAAATGTCAGCAAGAGACAAACTGTGCGAAACTGTACTCGATCCGCCTAAGCTAAGTATAGATACCAGTGGTCGCTCGTGGGTTTTTAAAGTAAGAGGGCGTAGAAGAAAATAGTGCCGCTGAAGATTTTTTTTTTTACTTTCCCCTTCCTCCTGTTTACTTTTCATACTATTGAAACCCTATACAGGAGGTGAACCAGGAAAACATTAAAATGTTGTATTGTTACTACTTACAAGGACATTAGAGGATGGGTTGTTGCATGTTGCGCAGTTAAAGGAACGAATAAGTAGGTATTTACCGTTTCGCGAAGAGTAAACCATTCAAATGGTTTATTGTAACTGCAAATCAATAGAGAAAACTCGAAAAAGTTCATGAGAAGTTCGAAAAGATTAAAAAAATATTAAAGTTTTATGACAAAAAAGGGTTATTGTACACATTTTCATTAGTAGTCATTATTAACTGTTAAATCAAACACCTTCATGTTTGCAATTAAAAGTTGATTTTTTGTATTTAAAAAGTACTACTCAGTGTGTATACACGTAGCAAAGCCCAAATCAAAACAAATATTCGCGAGGCGAACGAAATACGCGATGCGAGACGTATCAAACGCGAGATATATTAAATGCTCCGTACCCGTAAATCAGCGTTTAAAACTAATACGTTCGAATACACCGATACGCTCGGTCGCAGGA